>BQNB010010172.1:59187-82672 GCA_026074375.1 Tanacetum coccineum
GGATCAGCTGGATTATCCTCTGATCGTATGTCCTTCACAATCACGTGTCCTTCTTCTACTTTGCTTCGAACAAAATGGTATTTTCTTTCACAAGCTACAATATACTCAGACTCGCACGTAGAGTCTGCCACTGTATGTTGCTTTGAACTTTTCCATGTCACTGCTCCCCCATTCAGTAAGAATACCCAACCAGACTGTGACCGACTATCATCTTTATCTGTTTGCCAACCAGCATCACAATAACCAGTCACTCTAAGTTCTTTTTCTCCACCATAAACCAAGAACCCGTCTTTAGTATTTCTTAAATACTTAAGAATATTCTTTACAGTTGTCCAATGACATTCGCCAGGATTCTGCTGATGTCGACTCGCCATGCTCGGAGCAAAGGAGACATCAGGCCTTGTATACGTCATGGCATACATGATCGATCCTATAGCCGAAGCATATGGGACTCGACTCATTCTGTCCAGTTTTTCATTAGTTTTCGGACATAGATCCTTACTAATCTTTATGCCATGATGTAAGGGTAGATTCTCTTTCTTAGAATTCTCCATTTTGAATCTTTTCAAAATTTTATCTAAGTATGTGTATTGATTAAGTCCTATAAGACGTTTTGACCTATCTCTGTAAATCTTTATAGCAAGAATATATGTTACATCTCCTAAATCTTTCATAGCGAAACATTTCCCCAACCAGTCTTTTACACTTTGTAACGTTGGGATATCATTTCCTATGAGTAGTATATCATCCACATATAATACCAGGAAGACTACAACACTCCCACTGACTTTGACATATATACAAGACTCGTCTTCGCTTCTATAAAATCCAAACTGTGTGACTTTCTCATTGAAGCAGAGATTCCAGCTACGAGACGCCTGTTTAAGTCCATAAATGGTCTTTTGAAGCTTGCACACTCTTTTAGGATACTTTGTATTTTCAAAACCTTCTGGTTGTGCCATAAACACATCCTCTGTTAGTCTTCCATTAAGGAAAGCGATCTTGACATCCATCTGCCATATTTTATAATCATGAAACGCAACTATGGCAATCATTATCTTAATTGACTTTATTTTAGCTACTGATGAGAATGTTTCCTCATAATCAATCCCGTGGGTTTGAGTATAACCCTTCGCTACCAATCTAGCTTTATAATTGTGTACTTTTCCATCCATGTCTGTCTTTTTCTTGAAGATCCACTTACATCCCACCGTCTTAAGATCGGGTGTAGTGTCAACTAAATTCCAAACTTGGTTATCATACATAGATTGGATCTCGCTTTTTATAGCTTCTTTCTACTTAGCAGCCTTAGGGCTTGCCATCGCTTCCTTGTAGTTAGCAGGCTAATCCAATTCATTTAGTGTACTATCACTAATCTTGTCCTCTTCAATATGGAAATCATAGTAGAACTGAGAATGCTTGCTGACTCTACCACTTGTTTTGTAAATGGGTAAGGATATATCATCAGGCTTAACTGGTGTCACCACCTCTTGTTGAGTGTCAGTGTTCACTATAGGTTCTTCATCGACAGACTCTTGAATTTCTTCAAGGAATGTAAGGATAAAGGGTCTAAAGAAAGAAGCCCTCCATACACTTAGGCAGAAACCGAGTCAATATATATGCTATTAGAAACTCTTAGATGTTGTCTGGTATTGAAGATAGTCATCATGGACCCAGTGATGCAATTCACAACCCTCCTTAGCCACTCAAGGTCTCTCAAAAGACTCTTGTTTTATTTCTCACGGAGATAAACACGTTATCTATCGACTTTCTCGCTCCGAGTTAGTTAATATTGAAAATGTGGCAGTCAGCTCCAGCCTCCGATCACTAAAACCAAAATGCACTTATTGAGTCCAGAGCCAAGAGAGATCATCAATAAATCATTAGGACACAATTCAAGATTACACTTGTTGTTCATATACAGTGAATACAAGTGATATAAAAGGAGTCTTACGCATTATCCTTGTGATCTTGCCAGAACATCAGAGTGATACTTCACAGTATTCATAGTGACGATGGAAATCCTTCCAGTGCCAACATCAAACAAGCACTACGGTAGGTGACTTGTGTGATCCTATACGGATCAAACTTGCGACAACTGAATATCAATATCGGTTCAGTATATGATTTGACGAATGTATTTGTAAAGATAAAAACTTTTGGCGTGTTATAAAATTCTTTATTCATTAATACGTCAAATAAATTTTCAATCTTATGTCCATGGGTAGCCTCAAAAAGGCATTTGCGCATAGGAAAGCTGAACATGAATTGACGGCTCAGTCGGTAAGATAGTAACTAAATGATTCACCCTTATCGTGTTGCCTGCTTAGAGACGTTTCGGTCATGAGAACAAGCTAGCATAGCTGCGAAACCTTGTCAAAGAGATTCTTTGAATATACCCGATCACAGGTACAATATTCATACTGTTAAATGGGAAACCGAAGGTTATTGCAATCGAACTTCGACAAATGACTAAGCCATATTCGTCCATATGAACTGTTTATTGCTAACCCATTAATTGCAGATTTATATGAAGACGGCGGTTCCCTATTCCAGCTGAGTCGAATTCATAGCCACATGTCCATACTCGATCAACGAATATAAAGACATGATGAAATCTCAAGTACATGTTACTCAAGTCTTCCGCTACTCTGATACTCAACGTCTTCCTTGAAGTCATAAAGTGTTTAAGATGAAGCATTCCAAGAGAGATTGTTCGATAGCTTTCAAAAATGAAGGGAAGTATGAGCATGTTGGTCTGAAGTCACAAGATTGCAATATGGCAAAGATTCACAAAGATGTTCAAGTGATGATGCATGATTGATGATCTCATGAAGTTCAAGATCACAGTTTATCAAGCATGTTAGAACAAGCTCAAGATCAAAGCTCACTACATATTAAAGCAAGAGAAAGTACAAAGAATCAAGACTATGAGCAAGACTGAAGACATTCATAGAATGCTAAGCTTATATTTATTGTAATTTGGAGTGACCTCCCTTAGGGGGAGATTGTTAGGAATCAAAAAAAGACTCGGTCACTTCCATTGTAATAGTCTTTAGCTCGTAGTGTAAGCGTTTGATTAAGTTGTAAGCTAACCGGGTCGACCCGTGGATAACACATGGGTGACCGGCCTATAAGACATATAAATACCCTCTCCATGCCTTGGAGAGGGTGTTGGTTCATTTGGTAATAATACATTTTCTTATTTCTTTCTCTCTCTAAGTGTTTCAATCACCTACTTTCTCTCTTTAGATTTCTCTCTTAGATCATTGTTAGTTTGTGTGATTTGATATCCTACACGCCGCACGCGAGGTGGTTCCATTGATGAGTTGCTTGGGCTTCCGAAAGGGTGGGATGAGAATTTTAGGTTGGGTGACGGGTTTGCAGCTACTAGAGAAAAAGTGTTGATAAAGAATGGTAAAAACGATGTGCATGAAGAAGTTGTTGAATAACTCGTGAGCTTCCAGCATCCTCATTAAGTAGCATTCCACCAAATTATAATCTTATGCTTGTTAACTAAAAGAAAAAAACAGATTAATCTGCTTGTTCACTGAAAGCAAAAATAGAGTCTTTACTGAAAGCTTAGCAAAAACAAAGTCTTCACTGAAAGCTTAATAAAAACAAAGACTTCACTAAAAGCTTAGCAAAAATAGAGTCTTCACTGAAAGCTTAGCAAAAACAGAGTCTTCACTAAAAACTTGCTCGATGAGGAGAATGAAAAGATATGGATTTTGGTGAAATCGAGCAACTTAGTTGGTGTGAATCTTTTTTCATGCAATCTGTTTCCATTCTTGAATAATTTACAAGAGCTTCAAGTTAGATGGTGTGGTTCCATCCAAGTGTTATTTGACATTGAGTCGGGACGTGTTGGTAAACTCGAAGAGCAGGTTTGTACAAGCAGCTTGAGAAGCATTATAGTGGAAGAATGTGATAGTCTTGTGAATCTTCTTCCAAGCAATCCAATGCCATTATTCAATCATCTAGAACAGCTTACAGTTATAAAATGTGCGTCCATTGAAGTGATATTCGACATCGACATGGGATGTGTTAGCAGCAGCAGGTTGAGAAGCATTTATTTGAGGCGATTAGGTAAGCTTAGAGAGGTGTGGAGGATAAAAGATGTCGGAAATAACTTGATTCATGGCTTTGAAGCTGTCGAAAGAATAGATATTAGAGAATGCGAAAGGTTTGAAAATACAATCACACTTGCGAGAGGTTCTGGTAAGGATGTGAAACAGGGGTTGAAGATGAAAACTTTTAAGTAAAAAAAAATTATGACGTGGAAAAAACTTGTTAATAGCCGATTTTGTGGTTCATAATGGTATTTTTTGGGTAGATTATGCATAATGAGACACTGAAAATAGTAAGTTGTCCATAAATGGTGTTTACCCTAAATATTTCTAAGATGTATGATTATATGTGTAATTTTTCACTTAGCAAAAAGATTTGTAGATCATATTCTTTCTATTTGACAATAACATTCTATTATTATCGATATATTTAGGTTACCCGCAATGGTCGATCGACCGACCGGGTCGCCCCTGCGCCGACTGAGTCGCCGCCACTGCAACCACAAGGTCCATGAAGGTCGGTCGGCTCCAAAAAATTGAATCCCGTCGTATACTCAACCGATTATTTCACATTCTCCCTTTTTTTGTTTAATTCGTTTTATATAAAGACAAATTTTTTATGTAGTTTTCTTAAAATTATATAGGAGTAACAATTTGCAGGTTTTGGCAAGGAAGGAGATGAGTAATTTTTTTTATTTTTTTATAAATAGCTAATTTACAGTTTAAGTCATAATTTTTATTTGTAAATAATTAATGGGTTACATTTAGGAATGACAATGACGCGGGTTTGAGGCGGGGCGGCCATCCTCCATCTCTAAACCCGATTAACAAACCACGCCTCAAGCCCGCCCTAATCCCCAATGGGGATCTTATTGGGGCGCTCCATTGGGGCGAGATGCTCCCTCAAACCCGCTCCAATCCCCGTTGGGGGTCTTATCGTGGTGTATTTACGAACGCAATGCTCCACCAAATACACGTTGTTCTCTGTTTATTATTATTTTTACGTCATATTTTTACAAATGTGATTACATGCAATAATATGAATAATCAACAAACCACTAATAATAAATTAATTAGTAGCCTTTATAAGTTTTCAACAAATTAAACATAAATAATGATAACCACGTTAAAAAATCAAAACTTCTTTTAAAAACATTACACAAAAGAAGTTTTTCCTAATCACGACTTACAATCGTGCAAAGATACAAAACTATAAAAAATTGATCATATTGGTTTTATTACGTAAATACTAACATAACAATATATGAATATAATAGATCTATAAGTATATATAGTTTCGGGGCGGGGCGGGTTGGGATCTTGTGCCTCGTCCCCGCCCTGAACCCGATAAAAATCTCCGTTAATGCCTTGAAACCCGCCCCGCAACTTGATAAGCATGCTTTGCCCGCCCCCAAAAACTTTGGGTTTTGGATTTCCCCATTGGGTTCAGGTTTTTTTGTCATCCCTAGTTACATTAATAACTAATAAGTTATATTAAGAACCATTTTAAGCCTTTGAAGTTTGTTTTCATTGTAATGTTTTTAATTTTATTTGAATTATTATGTAAAGTTTTTTATTATTAATGAAATTTTAATTTTATTGCTTAAAAAAAGAGGTCGGTTGCCTTATTGTACCTAAAAGATCACTTGTAGATCGGAAGAGAGAAAAAGCTAAAGTGGCAGAAAAATTAAAGGTCGTTGGGGGTCACTGTTATCCGTTAGAGTCTTGGCTAGTGCTTCTAGGCCCACATTCCGACGTAAGCCAAGCAGTTCTTGCTATCTATACATTCTATTAAAATGGAGTTTTGGCTGATGTCACTTTGAATACGTGTCATTCCATTAGTAACCCATTAGAAATTGGCTGATGTAATAAATATTTAACTATTTTATATTATTTATGAATATTGAATATATGGGTATTTTACTTTTTTAAAAGTGAGTTGCAGAGTTGCAGTGTCCTTAGCCAGCTTTCTTCAAAACACTTGTGGCTCATTAAACAAGAATTCAAATTTCATCTTTTATATCTTTTTATATACTACATCGACATCTACATCTTCATTCTTCATGCTTCTTTAAAGCTATTCTTTTTCAATTTCATGTGCTTCATTTTATGAGTGGTTGAGTAAATTTCTTTGGGAAACTTAATAACCTTTTTTATAGTGTTTTTGAAAACCTACCAGATTCCCGTTGCTTCTTCTTCTAGGTTTCTTCATTTTTTTTCTTTTCTTTTCAGTGTTAGGTTTGGATGATTTTTATGTTTGCTCTTCATGAAAAAACTCTTTATTTACAGCGGCTAATTTTTTTTAACATATCAGATGAAGATCTATTGACTTTGGTTTGTTATTGTAAAAATTATTGATTCTTGAACAACAACACCTCTAATAATCACCCAACCAGCCACCCCTTGGTGATTCTTTTATTATTCAAACGATACAATAAGATAAGTCCACAAAACTGTTCTTACCAAACAATACAAAGAAGAAATGTGTTATCCCCCTAATGGATGTAACACAACTATGCAAGATCTTACTTACAATTGAACCTCACTATAACTCTCAGACCTATCAATACCTACCAAGATCAAGATGATTTATACAAAGATAATACCAGACAAAGACTTGATGAAACACTATTTGAGAGAGAAAAACGACTTTGAGATGAATTGAAAGATTGATAGAATTAATGAAAAAGAGCTGGGTACTAGCTTATATAGAGCCAATTTACACTTCAGCCCTTCTAGATATAAAACCTGCAAAAGATAACTAAACATACAAACTGTTAGGAAAATGTGCAGGAATAGACCCTGCACATACAAACCATAGAGCATGCATAACAAAACAATATTTCCAACACCCCCTTTGAGGCTCATGGCTTAAACATGTCAACAAGATTGAGTTTACTACAAAACTCATTATGTTGAACAATACTCAAGCCCTTAGTGAAAACATCAGCCACATTACTAGCAGAAGCCACCTTCAAAACCTTAACAACACCATCTGCAACTTTATCTCTTACAAGATGAAGATCAATTTCAAAATGTTTAGTTTTCTCATGAAAAACAGGATTTCTAGCAATTGAAATAGCAGAACTGCTATCACAATAAAGATTGACAGGAAGCAAACCCTCCACTCCTAAATCTTAAAGGATTTTAACAACCCAAATAATTTCACAAGTAGTAGATGCTAAGCATCTATACTCAGATTCAGCAGAAGACCTAGAAATGGTTGCTTGCTTTTTACTTTTCCAAGATACAAGATTATTGCACAAGTACAAACAATAACCAGACACAGATTTTCTGGTCTTAGGACATTTAGCCCAGTCTGCATCTGAAAAACCATGAAGACTGAAACTATTTTGCTTATAAAACTGAATTCTAATACCATGAGCACTCTTAAAGCAGCACTAAAATGAGATGGAAGAGGAGCATGCATGTGCTGACTCAGACAGTGCACATCATAAGAAATATCAGGCCTAGTTATAGACAAGTAAATAAGTTTGCCAACAATCTTTTAATACTTAGTCATACTAGGCAAAAACTTATCATTTTCAGACTCTTCATAACCAAGAACAACATTCTGCTGTAAAGGAGTAGCAGCAGGCTTACAAGCCAACAAACCATATTCACTAAGCAATTCAAGACAATATTTTCTCTGATTCAAACATAATCCATTCATATTTTCCAAAACCTCAATTCCCAAAAAATACTTCAACTGACCAAGATCTTTGATCATAAACTTTGTGCTTAAAAATGTTTAAATTTATCAATTTCACTATTATTATTGCCAGTAACTACAATATCATCAACATATACTAGAATAGCAATAAAAACCCCATTTTTATCTTTAATGAACAAAGAATAGTCATTTTTACTTTGCACAAAGCCATGTTCAATAAGAGTTGTGGTAAGTTTCTCATTCCATTGCCTGGGAGCCTGCTTAAGTCCATATAAGGACTTAACCAGTTTACAAACTCTAGTTTCATCTTTATCATAATACCCAAGTGGTAATTCCATATACACATCTTCTTTTAAATCACCATACACAAAGGCATTATTCATATCAATTTGATACAAAGGCCAACTATTTTTAATAGATAAAGCAATTAAGCACCTAACAGTTACCATTTTAACCACAGTACTAAAAGTTTCCTCATAATCAATACCTTCTGTTTGACCAAAACCTTTGGCAACAAGCCTAGCTTTGTATCTCTCTACCTCACCAGAGGACTTATATTTAATTTTCTACAACCACTAACACCCAATAGCCTTCCTTCCAGGTGGAAGGTCAACAAGAACATAGGTATTATTTCTAAAAAAGCTTCCATTTCAAGATTCATGGCTTCAATCCACTTAGGATTTTGAGCAGCCTCTTGAAATGTTTTAGGTTCAGTAGTCTTATTCAGAGTAGTAGAAAAACACATATTTCATTTAGATAATTTATTATAACACACATATTTTTCAAGACCATATCTAACACTACTATTAACAACAAAGTCATTAAACCTAGCAGGCATAACCTTTGGTCTGGTAGACCTCCTCAGCTCAGGTGACACCCCTATAGGACTAGAATAACCTTCACCATTTTGATTTATAGGAACATTGCCCTCAAAGGTGGCATTATCTTCTATATGGGTTGCATCTTTGGCAACGTCATCATCAACTGCAGATCAGTCATCAGAAGCTATCCTAGAGTTACCATGCTTTGTAGAAGTGTCCCCCTCTTCATCATAGGGACTTTCAGGATTTTGGACATCAAAAAACTTTAAACTACTTTCATCATTAAACTCTTGTGAAAAAACATTTGTATTTTTCATTTTGAAAGGAAACACATTTTCATAAAACTTCACATCTCTTGAGTAAAACACAGTTTTACTATCAAGACTATATAGTTTGTAAGCCTTTTTAATACCAGAAAAACCAATCAAGACACACTTTTTAAACCTGACCCCAAATTTATCATTGTTATTTAAAATGGTTGAATAACATAGACATCCAAAAGACCTGATATGAGAGAGACTTGGGTCCTTACCATAAACTAACACATAAGGGGACACACCAGACAAGACTGAGGAGGGTAACCTGTTGATAGGATATATAGCAGTTAAGATACATTCAGGCCACATAGACAGAGGGATCCCTCCCTGAAACATAAGACTCCTAGCAACATTCAGAAGGTGTCTATGTTTTCTTTCAGCAACCCCATTTTGCTGAGGAGTATAGGCACAAGAATTTTGATGAATAATACCCAAATCCTTAAAAAAGTTTGACAAATGATGATTAACAAATTCAGTTTCATTATCAGACCTAACAATCTTAACCTTTTTCCCAAATTGAGTAAAAACAAGTTTTATAAAACTTTCAATATATTCACCTACTTCAGTTTTAGACTTAAGCAGATAAACCCATACAGCTCTACTATAATCATCAACTATAGTAAGGAAAAATTTAAAACCATCCTTACTAATAACCCTATAAGGACCCCATACATCACAATGAACAATATCACCAACAGATTTAGACTTATGATCACATAAGGGAAATGGTTCATTTGTCTGCTTAGCCTTGTGACAGATGTCACAAGGTGACTGATGATCAATTTTTGAAAAACCTAATTTTTTACCCAAAATAGACAGAACTTGATCAGTAGGATGACCAAGTCTGCAGTGCCATAACTTACTGGAAACATGACATACAAACACAGAATTAGATGAAGCAGACTTACCAATCTTATCTAGGTCAAACAAGTAAAGACCCCCAGTTACACTACCAGTCCCCACTAGCTTGCCCAGATTCAAATCCTGAATGTAACATTTATGCTCATCAAAACCAACAAAAAACTTACTATCTTTAATCATTTTATTAACATACAATAAACTAACATTATACTCAGTAACAACCAAGACATCAAACAAAACAATACCACTGGTCAACCTAAGACTACCAATAGCAGATATCATAGCAAGAGTACCATTAGGATGACCAATAGTAAGCAAAAGACTAGATACATCTACATCATTAAACATATTTTTAGTAGAATCAGTCATGTGTTGATTAGCCCTAGAGTCAATAATCCATCCCAAAGTAACTTTATACTTATCAGATTTAGTTTTAGCATAAAAAAACCTTTTAAAATTCAAATTAACGAAAACATTGTTATTATAAAAGACTAGCTTTAATACCTGACATATTAGCAGCAGGGGTAGGTTTTTCATTGATAAAACTGAGAAGTTTCACCATCTGTTCATTGGTGAAAGAAGAAGAAATAGACCCAGAAGTACCAGGAACAGAATGGTTAACTTCACTATTAGCATTAAACCTCTTATTAGTGTTATTACCAGTCTGCCTAGACAAATTAGGATTTCTTTTAAAACCAGCAAGAAAACCAATAATCTCATAACACCTTTCTATAGTATGACTAATAAGCCCATAATTCTTACACAAGAGATTAGGATTAGGTCCTTTATTAGTGTTATTATTATTAACATTGACCCTCCTATTGAAATTGTTAGTGTTATTATTGGTCTTAGCAACAAAAGCAACAGGTTAAGTCTTACTAGTAGCATAATTACAAGGATGAAGTCCCCTATGAGATTCTTCCCTGGAAACAACATAGAAAGCATCCTTTACATTAGGTAAAGGATCCTTAGCCAAGATATTGCTCCTAATAGGCTGATACACATCATTAAGCCCCATTAAAAATTGCATTAGTCTAATAAGCTAAGTGTGTTTGGCACTACCAGACTTAGCATCACAAGTACAAGCAGGTCTATTTTCACAAACACAGGCAGGTAACACAGTCAAGATATCAAACTCTCTCCATATAGAATTTAGCTTATGATAGTAATCAGGAACATATAAGTCTCCTTGTCTTAGATTATTACTTTTATGCATCAGATTAAACACAACAGACCCTTCCATTTTATCATATGTTTCCTTTAATCCATTCCAAACCTCTGAAGCAATTTCAGAATAAACTTGACCCACATATAGTTCTTGAGATAAAGATCCAAGAATCCATCCTAACACAATAGCATTACACCTTTCCCACTGCTGGGAAAGAACAACACTAGTTGCTTGTTTAACACATGTACCATCAATAAACCCCATTTTGTTTTCCCCTTTTAAAGCAATTTTCAAAGCCATAGCCCATATTTTATAATTCTCAGCCCCAACAAGTTTTATATTAACAATAGCAAGACTAGAATTATCATTATTCCTGAAGATACAAAGGATTACCAGCATCAAGATTATTAATCAACTCAACACTAGAACCAGAAGCATCACCAATAGCCATGATAAAACAAACAGAGGAAAAACAGATAACAAATATGCAAACAGGACAAACAAGAATAACCAGATAAATAACTTACAAACAATAAACAAGAAAGATCACAGATAAGCAACTAGACAAACAAAGATAAACACAAACAAAGGGAAAGAGATGAAATTCGAACTCAAGAACACCAGGACTCTGTTAGTAGACTAGGGTTGGCCAGAGCAGGATTCCACACCAGTCACGCTGGAGGGTCAAGATAACCGAACCCGTTTGCACCCACTAACAAAGACCAATGAAACTTAAAGATCGAACAACTTACAAAGCTTAAGTGGAAACACCAGATCTAACCACCTACGCTCTTGATTCACTTAGTCAAGAGCTACAAGTAGCAATAATGAGCCCACAACAAAAAACCCTAATTTCCAAATTAGGGTTTCAAGAAACCCTAATTGAAAAATCACCACAAATCACCAGAAAAGAACCAAACTAGACGATTCTTAACACGGCCGTTAAGATCCAAGTACCAAAAGAACAAATCCACCTCAAATCTTGAAAACCCCCAAATTGCTCCAAAAAACCCTAAATCAAGAATCACGATCAGAGCCAACCTGGCTCTGACACCATGTAAAAATTATTGATTCTTGAATAACAAAACCTCTAATAATCACCCAACCAGCCACCACTTGGTGATTATTTTATTATTCAAACGATACAATAAGATAAGTCCACAAAACGTGTTCTTACCAAACAATACAAAGAAGAAATGTGTTATCCCCCTAACGGATGTAACATAACTATACAATATCTCACTTACAATACTACAACTCTCAGACCTATCAATACCTACCAAGATCAAGATGATCTATACAAAGACAATACCAGGCAAAGACTTGATGAAACCCTAATTGAGAGAGAAAAACGACTTTGAGATGAATTGAAAGATTGACAGAATTAATGAAAAAGAGCTGGGTACTAGCTTATATAGAGCCAATTTACACTTCAGCCCTTCTAGATATAAAACCTGCAAAAGATAACTAAACATACAAACTGTTAGGAAAATGTGCAGGAATAGACCCTGCACATACAAACCATAGAGCCTGCACAACAAAACAATATTTCCAACAGTTATTGACTCTAAATTTGACTGTTTAATCTGTATTAATGACTCTCTTTTAGGTTTTCTTAAACTTTTGTTGTTTTCAATGCCCACTAAGTGTTTGATGAAATGTGTATACACATTTAGCCGTTTTTCCATAGAAATTGACACATTTTAAATTGTGTTTCTTCTTTAATTTCTTGTGGTTTAATCGGTTTGTGATAATAATATTTTTTTGCTTATGATGCAGATGCATGGCTGAGATGATGGTGGCTATCATGGAGCTCCTACGTCTATTGGAATCCATTTTTTTATCATTGCCTCACCGAGCCTTTAAAGGTTCATTTTAGTTCTGGTATATTCATTCAAAAACTCAATTTGTTCCTTCTTTTCTTCATATTTGTAGCTATTTGTCATAATTGGGATCTTACTTGCTTATCTGGAACATTTTGTTAATTTTAGAACTAGCAAGTTGGTGTTATGTCTGTCATAATCTTTTTGTGAAATTAGAAGTAGATTTGGATGATTATTTTCTTTTGGAGGGTATTTACCTGTCACTATTAGTGTAGCTAGGAATTGATGATTAGTAGGATGTTACATGTCTTTTTTGTGTGGGAAAAATGGTTAATATTCTCTTTAGAAACCGAACATTTTAAGAATGTGTATAGATTTTGCTCTCATTATGCTTCCTACACATTTGTGTGTTTCGCCATATTGAAAGCTAGAAAACTGATAGGTTGTGTGTTTGTATAGGTTCTGTGGATTGGGTGTTTGAGATTACTTATAACAGTTTATTTGTGTATGCTAACTTTTGTTATTATCATGTTACTCTAGGATTTTATATGGAGCTTATGTCGTGGAGAGGCTGTTCTTGATAAAAGGTAATCCATTTTCATGTTCAAGTATTGAAATTAGCCATGTTGTTAAAATTGTTGATTATAAAAGTCGAACATCTACTAAACGCATTCTATTTGAAATCTTCTAACCATTACTCATCTAAATCTTATGCCATTTGCATCATTAAATACTTTTTTTCATGCAATTTAGTACTTAATTTTATGACAGTAACTAAGTTAGAGTCACTGAGACTCAATTAGTCTGGATGTCTCAATGGAAATTAATCTGGTAGTGCTCTAGACTTTTCATTAGTATTGTTTATGGTACAACATTGGTGATGAAGGTTGTTTTGCTCCTAACATTTATGTTAGTGCTTTTTTATTATGAAAAGTAGTTACAAAATTCATTCGGTTAATTTTAATGATTAAGGTTGTTTAGTTGGATTTTATAAATACTTAGACTATATGAAGTGATTACCAGCCTCATTTTGAAAATTAGTTTTTTTGTTAGGGTAAGTGAATGAGCTAGAAAAGGTTATTTTTATAGCAACTAGAGACCTTTCTTTGTGTAACATTAACTTATTCTAAAAAGGAATCCTGATTGTGAGAGGGGTTAAAAGTCAAGTTTTGCTACATCCACAAACAATCCATAAATAAACATCCACAAACATGTGTTGTGATGTTTTGATTGGTGTATTTTGATACACTTTCTCTCTCTTCTCTTTGATTTAGCCAATCACACATAAACAACACATGTTTGTGGATTGTTTGTGGATGTAGCAAAACTCTAAAAAGTCTGCCATCTTCCATTCAGGACACAACTTGAACAAATATAACCCTACTTTGTTCTCCATTTTATTTACAATTGAACCACCACCAGCCAATTTCAGAGCGTTATCACTCCTTATGTCGGCTCTACATCACCAATCTTCTACCCGTTTCCCATTAAAAAAAATACATTTTGTTTCTAATCGATCTGAAGATAAATGATGACTATGTTTCATGAAATTAAATACAAAATTATTTGTTTTTGTGCTCAATTTCAGCAAGAATGGTATGCTATTAAGTAGGTATTCTTTTCAAAAGTTTTGATAAGGGATTTAGGGGAAGCATCAGGTGGATTTTATTTGACTAATGGTAATGGGTAAAATCTATGGGTTTATTATTTGGATTGTGATTTTACTATATTTTGTCGAAAAACTTTTTTTGTTGTTTGATTAATGCTTATTCTGTTGTTTTGGATTATGATTCTGCTTTGTTTTCAACTTTTAATATTGTTGTTTTTAATAGTTTGTCGAGAATTTCAGTTACTGCTGCTACTACATATGTTCATTAAGCACAAGAAAAGAAACACCACTTATGCATTCACTTCTTATTCTAAACATGTCAAATGTATCCACAAAGACACTATATCCAAACAGGAAAATAAAATAAACACGGCTTCAGGTAAGACTCAAAAGAATGGCATGTAACACCCCCATTTTTACATATAGCAGCGGAAGCTAATCTGGGGTATTACTTCAAGGTACAACAGTCATAATCATAGAAAACGAATAAAAAAGAGTCGTTTTTTAAAATAAGTTATCATTCATTATTTCTTCAGAGTTTTTACAAACGAGAGGTTCCTAAAATCTTTACAATAAAGTTTGAATGATAACGGTTTTTCCATCTTTATGTCCTCGCCACTCCGTGCCATTAGTTACCTGATATAAAACATGCTAAAAAGTCAACACAAAGGTTGAGAGAAATCTATAGGTTTAAGTTTAATAATTTGAATGCAAGTGCAATATTGGGTTACGTTGATATACACCCGTTATTGAAAAATATATTTATTATTGGCATTAGCTCATGAATCCGAAGACTTAGGGTATGGTGATACGTTATAGCCCCTGCGGGTACCTTTGCCATAATACCCGCGTGATTTCTAAAGATGTGCAATTGGTTACTCGTAACTGGGTACACCAACGGGGAGTCTTGCCCAAATAGATCTATTCACAACATCGCGCTTATTACGGAGAGTAATTAACGGTTCATGATTATGGGGACTTAAAGGCAAAGCAGTTACTTAGGCAATAGTAAATTGAAATAGCATACAGAAATAATTGCATTCATGTTTATAGCATGTATCCCCCTCGCGGGTTTATAAAAAGATTGAAATGCGAGGCTATGAACTCACCTGAACGGTTATAGGGAAATTGATAGCAAAGGTATATGGAATGAAAGTAACGGCTTCGTCACGGGCAACCTGGGATAATAAATGTCAAGTCTTAGTTTGATTGAATATGTAAGATTTTACATCGATGTTGGTTTTAATATAAAAATTATCATAACACCGTTTGGGCCATCATAATTCAGAAGTCATTCAGTAAACGTTTGAGGAGCTAGGGCACTTTAAATCGTAAACCCAACAACTCAGTCAGAACGTAATACCAAGATGAAACTCCTTAATATGAAGCTCCCTAGTATTGTGGTATGATATGGATCCGGGACATGATTTTTGAAAGCACATCGATGATGAATGATATAATAGTTATAACATAAGCAGTTTTAAGCATTTTATTCAATATCTGGAAATGTTAAGCACGTCAAGCGTTAATTAAAGTTATGTCTTGTAATGTTTTGAATGTGTTTTTATACTTTTTCAAAATGTTACATTTTAGACCCTTGAGTTTGAAAAGTGGCAGAATATACCCTTGGAGTTTGCACTTTTACGACTTTGGTCCCTCAAGTTTAAAAGATATACCAAGTAAACCTTGTACTTTAAAAAGTGACATAATAGACCCTTGTAGTTATAACTTTGATAAAATGACACTTTTAGTCCTTTTAGTTATAAGTTTCTGAAAGTTACGATATATACCCCTTGCATGGATAATTTTTACAAAACATGTCCAAATTGCCATGCAAGCTTATTTTAACATTTCAATAGACATTTATAAGTTATAATAAACTAAAATATGAAGATTTAACACAACGCAAGTTTAAATTAACGATTCGTTAAGCTAGGAAGCAAAACGGGTCATATTAGGGTTTTAAAATGAAAACGCGCGGGTTTTAAGCTCAAATTCTTTCATGACTTATCAAAGCACTTATTTTAATGTTAGTTAAGCTTATTGGGATAGATTATAACAATAGTTTACAAGCTTAGCTTATAGATTAAGATGTACGATTTTGATCAAAATGGAAACATGAGCATGAATTGAGTTATAAAACTATAAAAAGAGTATAATTAGGTCATTAGAACAGTATAAGAGTGTAGGGAAAGCAGGTATGATGTTATAAAACCTGGGTTTGAGCTTATAGCTTGTAAACGGGTCAAAATCGGGACTTTTAGCTTCGTACGCCTAGAATAATGACTCCCGAGATTGTTTTCTTGGTTTCTTTTGCTTTACTTCTATTCTAGAGACTTCTTAGTACCTCTTAGGATCTTATTAGAGCAAAGGATTGCTGCTATTAAGGGTTATAGAGGAGCAAGTGGATGATGAGTTCAAATGAAGAGTTTATGGCTCTATTTATACTCGAAATGAGCTTGGAGGCCAAGGGAGGTTTTGTGATCAGGTGAGGACATGTATGAAGTCTAGAGGATGATGAGGAGAGGCTATGAGATGAGTTGTATAAGCTAGAAACTAGCTTTGAAGTATTGGCTTACCCTTTTGATGCCGCGGCTAAAGAAAGAAAGAAAAGAGACCATGTGGCCAATTTTTGTACTATAAATGAAGAAGATATTTAGGAGAGGTGCTTGTAAGCAGCTTAGGAAGAGAGGTGCTTGTCATTGAGGTGCTTGGTTGCAAGAAAAACTTTCAAAATGGGTCAAATTGCAAAGGTTTTGGGTTTCGGGTACTTTAGGGCTCAATTAGGGTTTTCTAGCTTGTAATTCGTGTACATTTGATTTGTAATGATATATATATATATGTTCACAAGACTTGTATTAATGATTAATAACAAGAATTGATAGGTGGTTTGGGTTTAAAATGGGCGAAAATAAGTAAACGGGTCAAAAGTTCCAATTAGGGCTTAATTAGGGTTTTCTAGGTTTAATTTGCATATAATTGAAGTAAAATGATGAAATGATGATGGAATGTGATTGATAATGTTGTAAATTTAGTTATTAAAACTTATTTGAGTGTTGGTTTAGGTTTAGGATGGATAAAAATCAAGAAATGGGTCATGGTTTAGAAACTAGCTCGGTTTTAGGGTTTAGGGTTTTGAATTAGGATTTTGAGTGTAAAAATGTGTGTGAGAGCTTATGAGTAGAATAATTAGGGTTTATACATTGTATATTGAGTGTAGTAGCTTGTACAAAAGTGGTAGTGAAGAAATTAGAATGAAAACGAAGGTAAAACGGCTATTTTGGAGATCATGCTTAATGACTTGTATATTGTACTTTTAAAGACTTGTACTTTGACTTGGAGGGAGTTTATATTTTAAATGAGATGTTATATTACTTGTACATATGCTTTAGTAGCTTGTGCATTTGCTTTAGATGTTAACTTTTCATGAAATTAGGGTTTAGAGGTATACGATAACGGTTTAAAGCCCGTTTTGATATAACTTTGCAAATGGTACATTATATGAGTAATGTACTTTGTAAAAATGATATTATGATATTGACTTGACATGTTATGATATTTGTTTAAAATATATGAAGATAGGATTTCCATAGGTAGGTTGCGTGAGCTCGTTAACTTTAGATATGCAAGTTACATTGCATATTGAGATATTGGTAATGCAAGTAATGTATTAAAGCGAAAAATTTCCCTGAAAAAGGTGGTTCATATATAATAGATAGATATTACATTGCATCTAACTTAATAGATGGATATTTACATTGATGAAAATTGCGGGTTGTTATAGTCCCCTATCCTTACAGAAATCTCGTCTCGAGATTTAATTGGATGAAATCATCAGTCATAACCAAGCAGTACCTTTTCTTGTTAATGCTTTCTACAGAGACAGGTCCAAATAAGTCCATATCTAGGGGATTTTTGATAATTCTATCTAACTTGGCCTTACAGGAGGCCTTGTGTTGCTTACCCTTCTTGCAGGCAACACAAGTGTGGTATACACAAAAACTTTTGAAGGTAAACCTCTAACTAGGGTGACCATCTATACAATTTGTTATTTATAAATTTTGAAATTCACATGACCTAATCTCCTGTATCATAATTTAGACTCATCTGCTGTTATATTTGCATATAAACAAGTTATACCTCCAGAAGGAACAATGTTCTTTAAATCCAAGTTGTACACATCATCCTTTCTAGGAGCTCTAAGTACAACTTGACTTTCATTAAGAAGCTTAAAGCTAGGAGACAAGATAAGGCATTCAGACTTAGTAAAAAGGACACTATTTTTCTTATCACACATTTGTGAGACAAAGAAAAGGTTAAACTTATGTTCATCTACAAAATAAACATCATCAAAGTCTAAATTAGCAGTTTTGATTTTACCTTTACCCGTTATTTTACCTCATTTGTGATCACTTCCAAAAGCCACAAAGCCTCCATTGAAATCTTCAAAGTCTGAAAGATAAGCTTTGTTGCTAGTCATATGGCTAGAGCAACCACTATCCACCACTGCATGATCCTGTAACAAGATCTCTAGGTTGCCCTGTACAAAAAGTAAGAGAATTATTATCTCTTAGGGATCCAAGCCATTACAGACTTGGAAATCCCTTTTAGGTCAACATACTCAACCTTCTTGAGCATGAATGATCCACTGTCTTTGGACACATGATCCAAGTAATTTCCATTAGGCCTCCAAACTCATCTTGACTTTTTAAGATCAGTATCCAGCTTACCCTTACCAGTATTAACATACTTAGCTCATAGTCCCAGCAGTAGTTATATTTGAACCCCAAAAGTTTTAATCATCTTATTTTAAGTCTTTGGGTTTAAAAGCTGGTTTTGTGTAGTAATACCTCTTAATAAGTGATAACATGAGCCTCTTGGTCATCACATTGTCCATTCTTGGGATAAAATAGGTCTTGGTATGCATAGAAACGATGCCAAGAGCAGTACTAACACTTGGCTTAGCAGTACAAATAGGCCTAGCAGTACTAACCCTATTGGGCCTACGCAGTACTAAACAGGGCAACAGCAGTACTAACACTTGGCCTAGAGCAGGATACAACAGGTCTATCCGTAACTAACACTTTAGGCCTAGCAGTACTACAAAAAGCGCCTACCAGTACAAACAGGACTAGCAGTACTAACACTTGGCCTATGCAAACATGTTCTTGTTAGTACTCCTGATGGGACAAAAGCCTTACTTAAATATGGGTATTTTGAAAAGTTTTGATGATTAACCCTTTAGTATTATCCCATACTAGTTTGCCCTCCCTTTGACCAGTATTAACCACATTTTTCAGTTTAGGCTCTTGACTCTTTTTGGCATGAAAATTACAATCTTTGATCAGATGCTCAGTACTTTTACAAACAAAACAAGCTTTTACTTTCTTAAAACCAATTCCTTGTTTTCTCAGAAAACTTTGACGCACTTTATCATTTCTAGTCTTAACTGTTTGAGTCTCAAGTCTAACTGTTTGCACTTCATACTCTTCTTCCTCATCATTTGAGTTCCAATCCTCAATTATAACTCTATCTCTGTTAATCTTAGGATTAGACACAACTGCCTCACTGACTGACTTAGGCTTTTTAGTATTTGCATCATTTGTTTGACCTGTAGTCTCACTTGTTTTAGTATTAAGCTCAGTTGTTTGTGACTCAATGATTTTATTCCTGATGGCATATTCATCTAACCCTGTAAATGATATGTCAGCTCTTGGGGTTAAAAAGCTCCCTGTTATGGGAGGGGGAATAGCTTTATACCCATTCTTTAAAAATCTATCATTTTCTGGTGTGTTCTCTTCATCACTTGATCTAACATCAAAAATACTCAAACTATTCTCACTATCAGTTTCATGATTGCTACTTAATTCATTCAATTATGTGCTATATCCTAAACCATTTTTATCCCTAGCACTCATTTGATTGTTAAGTATTCCATCAAGATTCTTGGTCGATTCTTTCCATTTTGCAATCTTATCTTTTAACTCATCTCTTTCCTTAACAACCTTTTCTAATTCTAGATTTAAGTTGTTAACTTTTATTTCTCTACATTTAAGCTCATAGTTTTGAAATTCATATTTCTCACCCCAAACCAATTCATTCTTTTCATGTCTAAGAATCCTAGATTCTAGAGACTCTAAGGCTATCTCATAACCCCTGATTTCTAGTTTTGCTTTGTTATGTTTTTCTCTTTCAGTATCATAGTTCTTTTGAAGAGTTTTAAATGATTCAAGACATTTTTTAGAACATTTTTGTACCTCACTGTCAGAAGAACTTGATGAGCTTGAAGAGGATATTGCCATCAAAGCATAGTTGACTGGTTTTACTTTAAAATCATTGCTCCAGTCATAGCCTCTTAGACCATCTTGAGCCACCAGTGCCTGTGATGAAGATTCATTTATTGGTGCATTGCTCCTGCCATTGTCACCATAAGATCTTCTCCTTTGATTCCTTCCAGATCTGCATTCTCTAGCAATGTGCCCTTTTTTGTGACAGTTGTAGCACTCAATCTTTGACTTATCAAGAGAAACAAGTCATTTTTCTTTGAAGTCCAAATTTCTTCCTGTCCTCTGAATGAACTTCTTTACTCTGACAGTCAACATAGCCACCTGCCATCAAAGATCCAATTCCTCCAAGTCATCTCCATCCATCTGTTGAAAATCCTCATTCTTAAGTTGAGGACTGGTTGTTGGTTGTGCAAGGAAGGAGTAAGCTACGTCATGAGCACATGGAGTAGATGGAACTTGATTAATTCCACTAGCAGTACTAACCCCAAAATCTCCACTGGCAGTACTAACTTCATTAGTACCGCCAGTATTCTCAAAGGAGAGAAAAGCCAAATTCTGAGAAGCAGAGTTGGAACCTGAAGACCTTTTCAACTCATCTTCATACACCCTAAGATTGTTGTAAAGGTCATCAATATCAATCTCATCAATGTCTGGCTTATTTCTCATGATGAGGCAATCGATTCCCTGAAGAAGCCAACTTCTATGGAACTTCTGGTTTGATATCTTCCTTGATATTTGAGCACCGATGAACCGACCACTGACTTATCAGTTTTTGGAACCTATCATAAGCTTTGTCCAAGCATTCAATTAATGGCATAGAAAAAATTTTTTCAACTGATGATTTTTAGAATATTTTTTGCATCTCTAGATTCTATAGTACCACAAAACCATGCGTACTGAGGTAATCACGTGCCATCCAGTGTGATATTAGAATCTGTAACATTTGTGAAAACTTGAAGGAGTATAAAATGCAGCAGGTATTGCTAAAGAGCAAGATCTTTTAACTCTTTCCTGAAGTGCCTGTACGTATGCGCGCCGCGTAGTTGATTTTGGGGGGCAGTCTAGGAGCAGAAGGAGCAGAAGGACCAAATTGATCTCCTGTTGGTGCAGGTTTTTCCTCTAGATATCCATTGACAATAACATCCCATAGGTTATGATCTGTATGACAAATACATTGTCTCATTCTTATGCTCTAAATATCATACTCTCCCTTCCTGATAATAGGGATCTTGATTGCAGTGATTGTGGGTGGAGGAATGTCTTGTTCTGCCATCTTACAATTGAGTTCTTCTTATTCAGAGTTTCCACACAAGCTCTGATACCACTTGTTGGATCATTTTACTGAATAGATCTTAACCTTTATCTTGCAAAGAGTTTGCTCCTTTAGATAATTCTAAAGCAACAATAATGAAACACTGAGTAAACACTATTGGTTATGCGGAATCTAATCAATAATGCTAAGAAGAACAATATTGAATATCACAAAAGAACTTTTATATTAAACCTTAAATCTGCCTAGGTTACAGATTACAAGCTATGATTACTATTCGATCTGTGTAGAACTATATCTACTAACTATGCCTAGGGTTCCTTTTATAGACTAAGGAAACCCTAATGGGCTTTACAAAACGCGTACAAAGATCATGCATATCCTTTCCTAAGATATCTCATGCATATCTCATAAACGGTACTAACTATTTTATACTAACGATACTAACTAATTGATCAGTACTTAACACTTTGTACTGTCAGTACTAATTACAACTAACGGTACTAACTAATATAACTAACGGTACTAAGTCGGTAATGAATAATCCTAATCAAGATGTGTGGAATTCTAAGGGTGAATGAGAGAGAAATCAAGTTGTTGTAATTTTAAGAAAGAATGAATCATCTAGAACCTAAGAGTATGCTTAAGGGTGACAAAGTATAATACTCTATAATGAGAGTGTTTAAAGAATGCACCTTTGCATGTCTTTTATGAAAAAAAATCCAATTAAGGTTATTTACCTTAATAGATCTTGTGTTTGTTTCATTGTAGAGATAATGATGATTAACTAAAGTTTAGTTACATGTATATTAGACTTTTAAGCAAGAGATTGACCAGAGGAAGATGTTTAAATCTAATGCCATAGGGTGGATCTACCTAAACCGAGGATGAATCTAGGACAAAGGATCCATTGATTCGTGGAGGTGCCAAATTTAGGCAAGGATCATTTTTCCATTATTTAGGAGATGGTGTTGATATTAGGTTATTAGGAGAAACTTATATAAGTTATAAGGGTTCTGGATTTGAGTTTTCAGAAATGACATCCAAGTCTTGCTTATCAAGTTGGAGTACTTATGAGTTTCCCGATGGAAATTCATAAGTCGTCAATCCTACTTAGAGTGTGTTAAGCTTAGCATGTATAATTTGACCATAGCTAATAACACAAACATTTGAACACAATAGACTCAATGAAACATCTTCATTGCAAGTGTAAGTTACAATTTAATGACTAATCTTGTTGTCTTACAATCGACTTCGTGATTTCATGTAATAACCGAGGATGGTTATACATGTAGACTCGGAAAATATCTATGTTAATTTGATTGATATTTCCGTGATCTAGATATATCTTAATCTCTATTTCATGTTCATTGATGTACTGTCGTTGTATGGTATATTTAAGACGATTCAAGTTTTAAACCAAAAACAACACTTTAACGGGCAGTGTACCCGATCGGTAGTAGTTTCGTGGTAAGAAGGGTGTCGAACACTTGAAGCGAGGTTAAATTTGTAACACCCCCAAATCTGGGTAGCAACGGAATATTGAATATCCGAGGGCGTTACTTCATAGATCAATAGCACAAGAT
>BQNB010010173.1:0-84712 GCA_026074375.1 Tanacetum coccineum
TATATTCTAATTTTTATAGAATTTATTATTTTTGTTTTTAGCCGATTTATCAAAAATCATCGTTTTTAGTTATTTACGAGTTACGCTTTGAATAATTATCTATAAAGCGTTTTAAGAAATTTAAAATTTCATGTTTTCACTTCGGAAGTCAATTTATTGTTATTTTAGTATTTTATGATTTTCTCCGCGTTTTGTCGAAACCGTGTCAAAATATAGTACTTTAACACTTTTTTATATTTTAACTAAGTGTTTTAAATCAAAATAATGTAGTATAAATGTTTATAAAAAATATATATATATACAAACGCCCCATTACATAAAAACCAAACACCCCTTTTTCTTCTAATTAACTCTACTAAAAGTAGAAAACAAAAACACTACCTTTTTATTCCCTTATTTCATTACTTCCTACTATATTCTAAAACAAACACCCCTCTTAGGAACTTAACTAGTCATGTTGACCACTTATATATGTGTTGGGCCCCTTCATTCACACACATACAACAGATAAAAAAACACAACAGCAACTCTTCTTCCTATCCCTTTATATTCGTCGCACCACAAACTACAAATCCACCAAAAAATCATTCATCAAACTTTACAAATCAATTTTATATTATCCTAATCACTCTATACTAATCATTTCATTCCACATATCACATTAAATCAAACCATGACATCTGATTTGATTGTGAAATTCTTGATTTTTATTGATTTTTGATTTCAAAGGTTTTGATCTAATTGAGGGTAATTAGAGTTGCAAGGGTGAAATAATAAGTGGGTAAATAAGTTATGGTGCAACAAAAATGAGTTTCGGATATTGTTTTGGGGATTGTGAGTAGATCGGACAACAATCAAAACTCACAAGGGTTGATTGTTTTGATCATCTAGCTATCTTGTTGTATTTTGTAAGTAATCTATTTAGTTTTTTGTATTGATTTGGTTATATATTAATTGCATGTGTTAATTTTATATTCGAGAATCCATGAGTTTTGTTGAATGTTATGATTTTGAGGTTGTTAATGGTTTGTGGTGTTATGTAGAGGCGTTAGGTTAGTTTTTGTGTGTTGGGATCGATTGTGAAGCTTGAAAATGGTGTTTTGAAGGAGTTGAAAGATACTCATTAGGTGCAGAAATTAGAGGTCATGTCTGGGCGAGTCGAAATTTCCAAAACTGAATTTTAGCTAAAAAATATGATAGAGCTTGTTATTATGAACGTTTCGGTAGGTAGATCGTCCCGTAACTCTCAAAAACGAAGTTTTTATGGTCAAAAGAAGTTTAGAAAATGTTTCGCTAAATTTCTGCACTATTAAAAATATGTGTTGCTGTCAGATTCGAAAAATGGCATTTTCGTTATTTTCTGATCCGTTTCGGCCTTCGGCCGAACACGAAAGTTGTCCGGAGTGTCATTTTACTTTGCCACGAGGCTTGTTAGTCTTAAAAATGCGTAATGACGGGTCAATAAAGATTGTGAAATAAAATCTGCGTTTTTCTTTTCTTTTTAGTTTGCATCAGATCTGATATAGGGGCATTTTCGTCCTTTTCTGTCGAGTTTCGAGTCTCGGGTAAAACTAAAAAGTTGTTTAAAATGCCGTTTTAATTTCCTAAAAGGATAACTAAGGCTAAAAACGTATGTTAACGGGTCAAAAACTTAAAAGAAATTATGCGTTTTTGTTAAAAAGAAGTTAATTTTCTGCAGAAACTTGCAGGGGTATTTTAATCATTTTCTGTTGGGTTTTGGGTCTCGGCTCTTAAAACTATAAAAAGTTGTCCGAAACTTCGTTTTACATCAAATTGCTTTAGAGTCCGAGTCGTGAAAATGTGATTTAGCGGGTCGTTTCGGACGGGTCAGATTTAAGGAAATATATATAATAAAAAGTCAAACTTGGTGAAGTTCTTTTAATGGTCAATTAGCGTTATGGAGAATGATTAGGCGTAAAATATATTAACTAAAGCTGAAATTACAATAAGTTAGTCTTTCGCTTTTGTTCGCAGTCTAGTATAGATATTCTTAATCTTGATAATGGGGTCAAAACTGGGTAATTTTTCATTAAAAAATTACATATAGACTGAATGGTTAAATGAGTTGAAACCTTAAGGCAAAACATTTAAGTGGGGATAAATAAGTAAGTTGGCGCACTCATGGATTCTACGATATAAGATTTCATATATGTCGGAATATATATTTTACATACTTATGCATTTTTCTTATAAATATACTCTTATAAAAGCACCATTAATATAGGTCGCGGGTGAGACGTTGTCGCCGTTCTTTCTATGTTGAATTTCTCGTTTGATACTTCATTGCTTCTCGGTGAGTTCATAGCCCCACCTTTTCTCTTTCATTGGTTTTCATAAACTGTTTTCGGGGTGAGAATACATGCTCGTTTACTAAGCAAATTTATTGATTTCTACTACTTAAGCGTTACTGTTATTTTTACATGCTTTTTATTGCTTACTACATGACTTTTAATACACGGTTGTTTACTCATTAATTTACTAAAGCTTGATTTGCTTACTACTTGATTTGAGATCACTGAATTCTTATATATGAAAACTGAGAGTTTTGATTACATTACTTGTTTTACATTGGACACAAGTGTTTTTTAATTGTATGATTATCCAGATCATATTATTCGCCTAAGTACCCTTTGCAATTAAGTCCTCTTTCTATCTTGAACCGTTTATTATAGCTGGGTGTAACCGTGAAATGTTGTGGGATAGAATCTATCGGGATTGACAATTCCCCCCGTTATGGGCTGTAGTTGTAGTTTCTAGATAAACCATGATGCATTTAACATTTAAGGTTAATTCCGTAGGATGTTTGCAGCATCTATATTGTAATTTCTTTGGGCAGACTTGAGTCTAATTAAGTGTTAAGGTTTCGGCTTGGTCTGAGGCTTGGTCTATTATTAATACATAGTTTTTGGGACTATGAAATTTGTTTAGTATAGTACTACTAATTACTTAATTCTTGTGGTCCACTTCTGAACATTACCTGATTTATTGAATCACTACTTGGATTTCGGAAATAATACTTATAAATATTGTAACGCTACTTTTCTTACTGTGAAACATTATTTGAGTTATTTTATACTGCTTTTATTATACTATGAATTCACCAACATTATAGTTGACGTTTTTTGCACTGTATTTTTTCTCAGGTTATTAATAGCTAGCTGAGCCATTGGTAGCATTCGAGTCGAGCGGATTATAAATATTTGTTGAGATTGTTATAATTTTAGTAGCATGTTCAATAAAAGTTTTTGGACAGTGTTTTCTAAAACATTATATAAAGATGATACTCTATTGTAACTTTATATTTTATGTAAAAATTAGTCGAATGCGTTGACTTTTCTAAACGTCTCATCTTTGAGTCGTTTTCTGTTACTGTTACTTTATGCTATGAAATAGCACTCCAAGTGGTATCCGCTGCGTTGTGAATTTGAGGTGGTGTTAAAGAGATGGTATCAGTGACTGGTTATTGAGAACTAGGTCGTTTTCAAAACCTAAAACTATAAACGTTTTTCGATACTTTTATATGAGTCATTCAACCTTTGTCCGAATATCGGTGCGCGGTTAGTCGTTAGGTGTAAACTTATATGCTCTCTTTTTCATCCCTATTGCTATTACTAATTAATGAGTAAATAAACTGGTACTATGATTTTTCGCTCTCTTACGTCTATATTATGACGCCTTATATTTACATTATATCGGCCTGTTAGATAAATATTGATACACTTCGATTATAACATACTTTTTGATTTCTCATTTACTCCCTTGAGCATTGATATTGGTATTATATAAGGATACCTATATATATGAGCTACTATCTTTTAATCTCTTACGATTAACTTCAAACTTTTTCATGGCTTTACTTAATTCTCTTTTAACGATATTGAAATTCGACATAGTTTGTCAATCCCATCAGTTATTTTAATAATCGACTCCGAGTTTGAATACTCTTCCTATGCTTTTGAATCGCATATGTGGTTTCGTAATCCATCGTCTTGAAGTCTTCCAGTTGATGGGAGTACGACTTTAACTTGTCACCTCAGATCGTGCCGTCTTTTGGTACATACCTTTGGAACGCGATTGACTAACGTCTCATCAATCTTCTCGTTACTTCTTATGTTTGTGAACAATCATGCCGCCAAGGAGACTCCTTCTTCTCAACGTAACATTGTTTTGATTCTGTGTGTTTTGTAATATGTGTCAATGCTTAAGAGGAAATTTAGAATTTATCTTATTGAAATGATTAGGTTTTTTTTGGAAGCCTCTTCATTTTGATTAAGGAAATATAAACTCACTTGAACCATAAATTTCTATTTTTATTTTTCATGATTTGGACGCCTTTGGATGTAAATAACGATTTGTAAATGAGTGGGCTTAAGTGTATGACATTCGTACGAATAACTTTCTTTCGATTTTTAATCCGTTTGTACGCATAATTCATTTTCTTCGTCCATCCAATCATTATCGACATTACCTTCATACGAATGAGTCTTTAGACTTTTTTCGTTCGTAATTTGTCCATTTGATTATTTCCAAATGTATATCCGACATGGCGTGCGTTTCTTTTAAGAAGTAATTCGTCCGTACAAATCATTCATTGTTTTTACTCCTTTAATCGCTATCATTATTACTTTTATACAAATGACTATTTGAACTTCTTTCGACTCGTAATTTATTATATGGATTTTTCGAATGTGTATCAACCGTCGCAAACCCTATGGAGATAAGTCGATTAGAGCACCAGGACGGCGCTCTCTTAAGGTGGGAAGGCTGTAGCATCTCGTATTTTATGGTCAATATTCTAAACCGAGCCCTAATTCTATATTCTAATTTTTATAGATTTTATTACTTTTGTTTTTAGCCAATTTATCAAAAATTGTCGTTTTTAGTTATTTACGAGTTGTGCTTTGAATAATTATCCGTAAAGCGTTTTAAGAAATTTAAAATTTCATGTTTTCACTCCGGAAGTCAATTTATTGTTATTTTAGTATTTTATGATTTTTCCCGCTTTTTGCCGAAGTCGTGTCAAAATAGTACTTTAACACTTTTTAATATTTTAACTAAGTGTTTTAAATCAAATATTGTGGAATTTTTTTGCCTGGTTTCTCTCCTCCCCTCCCTGGTTCGACGAGCAGTAACCAAAAACCATCACCACCATCTTCAAAAATTTACCAAAACACTTCCAATCATTTTAAATCCCTTCTAAACTAAACCCTAATCCTTCTCCAACAACAATAAACACCGTGCATCAAGTCTATCGAGTTCTTTATTTTTCTTGATTTTTTGATTAAAAGGGTTGTTGATCTAATTAAAGGTAATAGGATTAGCAAGGGTTAAATATTGATTGTGTAAACAAGATTTGAAGTAACAAAAATTTAGTTAGAGCATTGTTTTGGTCTTTGTGGTGTTCGACCGACGATCAAACCCAAAGGGGTTTGATAGTGTTGATTGTCTTGTGTTTTGCATTGTGTTGTAAGTCTTCTATTTAATCTTTTTTTATTTATTTGATTTTTATATTATATGCATGTACTAGATTTTGTGTTGAGAATCTATGAATGGTGTTTCATGTTAAGTTTTTAAGGTTGTTGATGTTTTGGATGATTTGTAGGATGTGTTTAGGTAGCTTATAGGTGTTGGGAATGAATACTTGTGATGCTTGAAAAATGGTGTTTTAAGAGGTTGAAAGATACTCATTAGGTGCAGAAAATTAGCGAGTTGAATTAGGTCGAGTCAAGTCTTTTAAAACTAAATTTAGCCTAGAGTTATAATAGGGGCCGTCCATATGAACGTTTGATATTTGACAAGATCTTTTCTAATAACTTCAAAAAACGAACGTTTGGCGGCCATTTAAAGTTGAGAAAAACTATAAAATTTCAACCAGCTATGTATAAAAAAATAAAGTTGCTGCAGAAAATCGAAGGGGCATTTTCTTCCTTTTCTGTCAAGTTTTGGGTTTCGAGTAAAACTAAAAAGTTGTTTAAAACGCTATTTTACCTTTTCGCGAGTGGATTATCTAAGTTGAAAACGTATGGTTAAAGGGGTCAATCATATGACAATAGGCTAGTCGTATGGTGGTGAAGTTTGGGCAACACCTAGGAACTTTAATGTCCACGAGTGAGTTGCCATCTCAAGGTCATAAAGTTACTTTCGGCACCACATCAGATTTTGCTAGGTGAGTTGGCCATTATTATGTGTTCAATTATGTGAGTTTCTCACCATAGGGAGTTTTAAAATGTAGGGCCTCATATCTTTTGATTTAATGTATTTTAATTAGTTGTGAGTGTGTGTAGTATTTAGTGGGGTATATTTTATATAAAGTGAGTATTTTAATGAAAGGCGAGTTTTAGTTGTAAGGTGAGTTCTTATTATGGTTGAAAGATAAGTTGTAAGGTGAGTTTTATTTAGAGAGGGAAAGCTGATGTGGCGCTGATGTGTCAGGTGGGTTTCTCACCACCATACCATCCAGCCTTAGGAATAAATGCTACATAATTTTTAGAAAAGAGCAAGTTGCTGCAGAAACTTATAAGGGCATTTTTGTCATTTTTTGTGTCGTTCTAGGTCTCGGATAAAACTAAAAAGTTGTCCGAAATGTCGTTTTACATCAAATTGCTTTAGAGTCCGAGTCTTGAAAACGTGATTTAGCAGGTCGTTTTGGACGGGTCAGACTTAAGAAAAATTTATAATAAAAAGTCAAATTTGGCAAAATTCTTTTAATGGTCAATTAGGGTTATGGAGAATGATTGGGCGTAAATTATATTAACTAAAGCTGAAATTACAACTAATAAGTTAGTCTTTCACTTTCGTTCGCATCTAGATGTCTAAATCTTTATAATGGGTCAAAATGGGTAATTTTCATTAAAATTACATATTAGTCGGAATGGTTAAAATGAAGTTAAACTTAAGGCGGATCATTTTAGTGGGTATAAATAAGTAAGTTTGGCGCACCCATGGATTCTACGATCTAAGATTTCATATATGTTGGAATATATATATTTTACATACTTATGCATCTTATGCATTTTTCTTATAAATATATTCTTATACGCGCACCATTATTATAGGTCGCGGGTGAGACGTTGTCGCCGTTCTCTCCTTGTTGAATTTCTCGTTCAATACTTCATTGCTTCTCGGTGAGTTCATAGCCCCACCTTTTCTCTTTTAATGGTTTTCATAAACTGTTTTCGGTGTGAGAATACACGCTTGTTTTACCAAGTAAACTCATTGATTTCTACAAACCAAGTAAACTCATTATTTCTACTACATAAGCGTTACAATGACTAATTTACTAAAACAATTTAATTTTTACTAAAACTTTTACTTTCTTATTACATGACTTTTAATACATGGTTGTTTTCTCATGAATTTACTAAAACTTGATTTGCTTACTACATGATTTGAGATCATTAAATACCTATATATGAAACCGTGAGTTTTGAACACATTATTTGTTTTAAATAGGACACAAGTGTTTTTCAAATGGTATGCTATTTCGTGACCATATTATTGCCTAAGTACCTTGCCGCTAAGTCCCCTTTTATCATGAACCGTTAAATACCGACTGAGTAAACGCGAGTGTTGTGGATAGATTTATCGGGACTAACAATCCCCGTCTGGGCTATGGTTTCTAGATAACCATTGACGCACTTAATATTTGAATAATACGTAGGATGTTTGGCAGCATCCCTTTTCCTGTTTGGGGCATATATTGCGATTACTGATTTGATTTATTACGTGTTAAGGTTCAGTGTCATGAGCTTAGAGCAATAATATATTATTTTCATCTAGACTTGGTGAATTTGTTTCTCTTGTCTACATTACTTAAATCTTGTGGTCCACTTCTGAATATTTTTTGATTTATTTTATTTGAATCACTACTATTGGATTTTGGAAATTAATACATTTAAAATGTTTGTAACACTTCCTTTTCATTACTGAAATATTTTCTGAATTATTTTCAATAACTACTTTTAAATACTGCTTTTACTTAAACCTATGAATTCATCAACATTATTGTTGACGTTTTTGCATGTATTTTCTCAGGTTATTATATTGCTAGCTGAGCATTGGGAGCATTCGAGTCGCGCTGATACAAATTTTTTTTGAGGGTTTTATAATTTCAGTACCATTCAATAAACGTTTTGACAATGTTTTCTAATACATTATAAATGGGACTTGTGTAACTCCGATATTTTATTAAATCAAATGTGACATTTTATTAAAACGTCTCTTTTGAGGTCGTTTTCTATAACTTGTGTGTATGAACTATGAAGTAGCACCCCAAGAGGTATTCCGCCGCATTGTGATTTTTGAGGGTGTTAAAGATTGGTATCAGAGCTCAAGTTATAGCGAACTAGGTCGTTTTCAAAACCTGGACTATAATTGTTTTTTGAAAAATATTAAGAGTCTTTCACCGTTGTCTGATATCCGCGCGCGCATGCTTTCTGATCCCTTATATGCACACTTTTGCATCTCTACTTCTATTACATGGGTAATGAGTATTTGATACATGGCTATGATTTCGCTCTCTTACGTCTATCTTATGACGTCTTACTATTTACCTTATATCGGTCCGTTATATAAATGTTGATCACTCTGATTTTCGCGGACTTCTTGATTTCTCATCTACTCCCTTAAGCGTTGATATTGGTATTATATAAGGATACCTATGCATATAGGCTATTTTCTTTTTGATCTCTTACGATTAACTTCGAACATTTACGCGACTTTACTTTATTCCCTTTTGATGATATTGAAATTCGGCGTAGTTTGTCAATTCTACTGGTTATTTAAACATTCGACTCCAAGTTTGAACACTCTTCCTATGCTTTTGAATCACATATGTTGTTTCGAAATCCATCGTTTTGAAGTCTTCCAGTTGATGGGAGTACGACTTTAACTTGTCACCTCGGATCGTGCCGTCTTTTGGCACTTGCCTTTGGAACGCGATTGAGTAACGTCTCATTATTCTTCCATTATTTCTTATAATTTTGAAGAATCATACCGCCAAGGAGACTCCTTCTTCTCAACGTAACATTGTCTTGATCTCGTGTTTTGTTGTGACAATGCTTAAGTAGGCTGATTTATAATTATCTTATTGAAATGAATTGGGATGCCTCTTCATTTGAATAAGGAAATTATAAATCACTAAGCCATAAATTTCTAATTCTTATTTACATGGATTGGGATGCCTTTGGATGTAAATAACGATTTGTAAATGAGTGGGCTTAAGTGTATGACATTTATACAAATAACTTTCTTTCGATTTGTAATCCGTTTGTACGAATAATTCATTTTCTTCGTTCATCTAATCATTATCGTTATTATCTTCATACGAATGAGTCTTTAGACTTCCTTTGCTTTGTAATTTGTTCATATGATTATTTCCAAATGTGTATCCGACATGGCGTGCATCTCTTTTAACAAGTAATACATTCGTACGAATCATTCATTGCCTTTACTCTTCAAATCGTTATCATTATTTCTTTTGTACAAATGGCTATCTTGACACCGAGATTCGTAGTTATGTATTGTTAAAAAAATCGCAAAAATTAGAAAAATTGCAACAAAAAAGATGAGGAAAGTTTGAAGATAGTCGTTTCGCAAAAGCTTAAACCGAAGGAATTATTTGAAGGATCGATTATTCGTTGACGCGTATAAAAATCAACGAAGTAAAGTTTTGTATAAATTGGTAGATATCGCCACTTGTCTTGTAAAAGTATGTAAAGTATGGGATGATTGAGAAGTTGACCGTAACGGGAACGCCAACTTAGGTTGTTGTTTTTTATCAATGATCAAGACGTTTGTGTATATAGTTGTGTCTTTATCATGGTAACGGTCAGGAAATTGTCTAGCAACTTGTGCCTTATCTGTTTTGGACTTAATCTATTTGTTTCGTGAATTTTATTTAACAACAATTTATTTCCCTTTCCTAATCATTAACCTTGGGTTTTACTCGAATGAGGATGTGATCGAATCATGCAAGTCTATTCCGTCATTACGGCCATGTATGCGTGATTCAGCTGCCTTGCTGGTTTATTACTTTTGGTGAAAGTTAGAAGATCCATACCCTATATCATTCTTCATCCTAACCCTTGGTTAAACTCGAATGAGGATGTGATCGAACACATATGTCCATTCCGTCGTTACGGCCATGTATGTGTAATTCAGCTGCCTTGTTGGTGTGGTACTTTTGGTGAAAGATTGTTAGAATGATCAACCCTAAGCCTTATAAATAAAACTCAATTTGCCTTTATAAACTTGTTACTCCTTAGTTCTAGTGGTGGAGATGTGTATCCTTGCCAAGCTTATGATAAAATACTCATCACGACCGAGCAATTAAGCAAATTAGTTACATGTTACCACATAGATTAGTTGAGTGATTTGAGTGTTTTCATCTTCCTATTTCGTGGGGTGTTTGGTTGTGTACTTGTAATTAAACGAATAAGTGCTTAACAGAAAAAATCCTTAGGGATATATTTTTATAAACTTCTAAAGGCTACTTGAGGACAAGTAGGATTCAAGTGGGGGGATATTTGATGACATCAAATAACGTCACTTTTATAGCATCATTTATCCCATGTAAATAACTTATTTTGTGTAATTATTGCAAATAATTGTTACTTAATCATTTGTATTTGAGAATTGTAGTAATTATGGAGTACTTGGTGAAGATTAGGTAAAAGACACGCATTCTAGAGCTTAAACGAAGAAATATGAAGAAACTGACTCTGTCATCCTATACGCCGTATCCATCAAGGAAGATACGTCATATCTGTGCCTGCACTTCATAAAAGACCACAAAGGAACAAAGACCAATATGCCGTATCCAAAAGAAGCCTATACGCCGTATTCAAGATAAAGAAACAAAATATTCTAGAAGATATCGAACATGGTCCCTACTCCAAGAAACCCCCGATACGTCGTATCCAAGACACTCGATACGCTGTATCGACCAAATTTCAGACTCTATAAATAGAAAACCTAAAAATGGGTTTTCAGTGTGCTTGATCATATTTTCGATACCATAACCACAAAAGTCAATTTTCAGAAGACAAGAAGAGAGAGGTCAAGCAAAAGCTATTATTTCCAGTAGAAACCACCTGTAATCTCCTATACATTAGTAATCATTTGATTTTTGGTATCAAATTCGTTTAACTCGGCTTAGTTTTAACCCTTGGTTGATAGTACTCTTAAATTGATTAATGATGTTTGAGGGCTAATACCCTTAGGTATTAGCATTATTAATTGAAATTTGAATGTTTGGTTTGTTATATTCGATTGCTTAATTTTATCCGTTTGAATGCTTGTTTATGTTTATCAATTTATACTTGTTTACGTGCTTTTGTATGTGACCTATCATTCAACTGGATCTAGTGATACGGACCAAGTTAGGAAGATGTCGGAATGGCTCTCCACATAGTGATTTACACATCTAGACCAATAGGATGACAAATAACGACCTGTCTTTGCCTTTAGATTATTGAGCTTAGTTAGACCGCCATGTGACCTTTGGGATCAACGAGTACGTTCTTAATTATTCGGTAAAGACTTGGTTAGTGGACTACTAGTCTATAAATTATCATTAAGCAGTAAGTAGGTAAAGTTTCTATGAGCTAGGGTTTAACAAGATCAACATTGCTTTAATCCATACGATAGATTATAATCAGCTAAAAGGATGCTTTATGTAGATGCGTTTAATTGTGGCAGAATTCTACGTGTCTAGGTTTAAGGAAGAAGTACCGCCTTAATCTTAAGAATGATATGTCAACTCGAGATAAGCACTCATTGCACTAAATAAACAAACCAATGTTCTAATTGGATTAATCGTGGCTAATACAGTTTTCTTATATTTTGCTAGATCGCTCTTCTATCTTTTGTCTATTTGCTTGCGTTTTTTATTGTGTCTTAAATTGATCTAAGTTACCACCAAACCTGTGCCAGCCTCTCAGGCTGAAAAACCCCCTTATCCTTTAGAATTAGGATTAACGTAGGCTTAGCATAGGTTTAACATAGAATAGATCTAACTTAGTTTAGTTTAGTAAACCAAAATATTAATAAATTGAAAGATTGTTTCTCGCTCTTAGTGATCGACACCCTACTTACCATGAAACTCCATCCGACCGGGTACACTGCCCGTTAAAGTGTTGTTTTTGGTAAAGTCGGTAAAATATAAATTTAAAACTTGAAATCAAAAATTACAACCTCACAACGACACAACAAGCACGCTTAGTACGGCTTCGAAACAGAGAATAAGGGAACACCCAACCGATAACATAACACACTTCGGTAAGTCATACCGTTCATAATCTGTTCCAACCCAGAGATTGGAACCACCCTAAGCCAGTTAGAAATATGGTCCTCAATTTGAGACTTCCATAAGCCATTTGTCGAGTAGATAAGGAAAAAGTAGATTTGGCTGTTTGAGTAACACACATGAAATATATATCTGCCAGTTTCTTCATGAATTTGGGGGCAGCGATCTCAGTAGGATTACTCAAAAGGTCAATTTCCATTTTCAAATTAAAACCACATAATGCATCTTCAAAGGCAGGCCCAGAGGCTACAATACCCAAATGTCGAAGCAGCTTAGTCTGCAAGCTAGCAGTCTACAATCTAGACGCAAGAAAGGCATAATTTAAAACATCTTCTGCAAAATAAACACCAAGCCCCCCGAATGCGAAGGGTAAGGTGGCAAGCCTCCATTGCCATCTTTAAAGTAAAAAAATACTGAATTATAACATAATTTAAAACTTTCCATCCAACTTCCTATGTAATCTGAATTCCTTTACTTGATGTAATTGGAGTGAGTGAATTACAATTACGACGAAAACCAAACAGCCTGCGTAATGTAATCTGAATTACAATGACCTCTGATATACAAACCAAACAGGCTACGTAATTTAATCTGGATTATAATTACATCCGATTACAGCAAACCAAACGCCCCCTAAGGGTGCGTTTAGTTGCATAAAAGTTTTCTTAATTTTCTTTCTCTAGTTTCTTTGAGAATGGAGTAATTTTTTTTCTCCATGGAACATTTAAAAAACTAAAGAACTCTAAATTCAAATTCTCTAAATCATAATTATAATAGGAGAAAACAGGTTTTCTGCATTCTAAGAGAAATTTCAAAAAAAATACTCATTTTATACACGTTTTCTGTTTTCTCTATGTTTCTTAAGAAACTTTTTAAAAAATATCTAACAACTAAATACTTTCACAATAAAAAGTTACATTAATTGGAAAAAGTTCTATTCAGAATCTTGATCACCATATCAATTCACATGGAAACTCCACAAAACAAGGTAAATTACATCTCCATTAATCACATCCTAAATCTTTACAAATTGATTTTCTTCAATACTTTATAACTTTTTACCCCATACATTTTGGTTTTCTCGTAAAAGATAAAAAGTTAAAACCTCAACAGATATTTACATTTGAATACCGTTTGAGAAAAATAAAAAAATTATCTGAAAATTAACCGGATAAAATAGCATACATCTAAGCAAGGATTTTAATATGAGAATCTTATCCGTTTTTATCTTTACAAAATCGTAATCATAAGATCAGATCGGGATTTTAAGATCATACTATAATATTATTTTCTTAACAGACGTTCTAAAATTATGTAAATCTACATCTACCTATATGATAAAAGGAAGTCCCTTTTTTACTGTGGATGCCTACAAAATTGCCATCTGGACACAAATAGTAGAGGACTATTTGCTTTGCTTGATTTTCTTTGTGATTGATATGAGAAATCTAGCACCCATACCCATAGGCATGATATAGTACGTGCTTTTTTAGTGAAAGAAAGAAACTCCACATGCTCCTTTTGGTCAACTTTATAACAGAGAGTGGATAAGAAAATATTTCAACCATCACCAAATATCTTATTATGTGGGATTTTCATTTCATTTGAACGTGCTTGCCTTTGTTCTATATAACATAGGTATTCAAAAAGCCTTAGACGTAAAAGAAGTGCAATTCATGCCTAAATATGTTACTAGCTTTTTATTTACTAACGAGCAAACATAAATCATACACAAAACTAACTAATAGACGAAAAGGTAGAACAAACAACCAATCCTAAAGCATACATGAATAGATAACATGACGTAGGTAATAAAAAAAGGGGAAAACACAAAAAAGGCAAACAACAAACCAACAATGAAACTGAATGACCTACCATGGTGGATTCTGACGATATGAGCAAGACTGGAAAAAACACAGCCTCTGAAAAAAGTGGGCATATATATTCTCAAAGGAGAATGTGGAATCCAAGAGGCAACCATGCATCCTGGGTGGATTGAACGAAAATTAAAAAAAAAAATTAAACACTCAGAGAGATAAGAAGGTGAGAATGATGATAAGGGACAGGCGGCAACCACTAACTAAAAGAATTAATTTACCTTGTAGCCGGATTCAACCAACGATCGGGTTACGATCGGATTTCAAGCCGGAAAAAAGGGTTGTTGGAAGGATTCCTGTGGGTTCAGGTCGGGTAGCATTTATGCATTAAATGCTTTGGGGTTCCGATTTTTAATAAAGGTAATAATATGTTGACTTTACTTTGATATTTCTTTTGTTAAACTAATTGTATTACTTGCTGAGTTTGTGAATGATTACAATTCTTGGTGATTTGATGATCATCATATCTTTTGGTAGCGTGATATGCCATTTTTATTACTTATTAAAGGAGATTTTCATTTATTGATAGTAACTTTTTTTTTCAGATTTGTAAACCTTTAAGTGGATTTTGCAGGAAAAGATGAATGGAAGTCTTGTTTTCGAGCAGTGGGTATCGGATATAGGTAAGACAAATCTGGTTGTTGCACATTTTGCTTATATGTGCAACTGCAAGTTATAGTTACAGTTTGTGGCCTGTTTTACAATTTCCTTCTTTATAGTCACGCTTCTTCATGTTACCTTGTTCAAGCATGTGGGTGGAAGAAAAAAAAGAGAATCTTGTTGGTAGTTTTGTTAATTGCTTTGATTTAGGGGTTATGGGATCATGTGATTTAAGCTTCAGCTAAGGCCGCAGCTAAATCGTTAGCGGTTAAGGTTGATGATGACGTATAGTATGAACCGGCCTGGCCCATTCACACTATATGGACTTTGTGGCTGTTACTGGGCTTTCGGCCCACCCCGCGGTCACGGCTTCCTGGGCCTACGGGTCGTGGTTAATGGCACGCTGTCCGTGACCGCGGCATTGGGATGAGATATCTTTGAGGATAACTCAATTAAATAAGAGATATGCTTTACTTATTTAAATCACTTAAGATAAAACCGAATCCCTACAATATCGGCCGCGTCTTGGGCCGAAAGATACGGAAGCCCTAAGGATTATTCGACCTATAAAAGGAACTTAATTGTCATCAGTGCAAGTATCGTTTTAACCCTAATAACACTCGATTACTCTCCAAAAGTCATATACTTACTCTCACGCCGGAGTCTAATCGTGGGATCCGCTCCTACGATAAAGTTAACGGTGTTTATTTCCTTGTGCAGGGTCCTTCAACAAATTCACTTGGTACAAGATCAAGGCACTATACACCCGAATAGCAGCCTATTTGGATCAAACTAGACCCAACCTAACTTTTGTATCAATAGTTGAGGTTGTGGTACAAGTACTCTTGTTAGGTAATTAGTAGATGGGTTTGGCTTGTGATTTTTTGATGCGTAAATATAATCACTACAATTATCACTACTCAAGCCAAGTATCCTTGGTGTAAAAGAGAAACAAAATGATAAATTGCCATGTTGACATAAACACAATTCGCCTGGTCCTTGTTTCTGAATTATGGTAAAAACGCTGTCACAAACTAAATACCATTTGCTGAGCTAACTTTTTAGAAAATGGCCTTAATCATGGAGACATTCTTATATAACCAATCCATGGATGAGATCATGAGAGTATGAGATAGTTGATTGATCAAATTAATTATAAAAGTGTAAGAAGGACAAGCCAGTGGCGATAAAAGAAGAAATGTTAACGATTTGTAGAAAACGTATAAAGAAACGTCAAAGAGCAATTGTTCTTATGAAAGACAATTACTTACAAAGAAACGTTATCATGAAGATAAAAAGATAACTCCAAATGATACTTTGTACCAACAACGAATCTTAGCTTGAAAACAACCATACTAACAGCTATGGATTCAATAGTTTGAAAGAAAGTGGCAATTTTGCTCCAAAAGCAGATAAAGGTATGTATTAGCGATAAATTATAGTATTTTTTTATTGTTTTTACACTATCTATGACACTTAAATGCTAAAACTCAAACCCATACAACATCTAATCACTTAACGACAATCGTCGGCAAAAGATATGAAAACGGGTGGAAGCCCGAAAATAACCGTGACCAACTGAGACGAATCCCATTGGCTTTGGTTGGCGAAGCAGTCAACTTTTATTTTTAAATGTTAGTGCATGTGGTAAAGCCTAAATATCGTCAATGGTGTTAATTGTTTCCCAAAGCTAAACATAAAAATGATAGTCCTTCGATTATATTAAAAGCACATTGGACGATTACATTGACAAGGCTTTTTCTACTTTCGAATGTTAACCCCGGGGGCTGTGCTTAGCACGGCCAAACACTTCCTAGTATTATTATATATCATATATCATTGAAATGTAAGTCAAAATTATGATTATAAATTGTTTAACACAATTAGTCTCTTGTTATTTGTATTCTACAAAACTTAATACGTAAATTCAGGGTTCTAAATAGCGGCGCCATAGCGCGCTATAGCGGCGATATAGCGCGAGGCGTGGCCTCCACGTTACGAAACAGGCCAAGGCGGCATCTTGAGGCGTGGCGTGCAATAAGGCGCCATATAGCGCGCTATAGCGCGCTATAGCGTGAGTTTTTTTGAAGCTTTAAAAAATTTCATGAATTTGAGCTTATTTACAAGTATTTATGCTTTGGGTTGTATGGGATTCGGGCTTAGTAACCCCGTTACTCAATTTTAATCCTAGTAGCTAACTAATATTGACCACTCTATAAATATTTTTTGCCGCCTTGAGTCACGCCTTAAAAACGCTATGACGCAACGCCTCACGCTAAAGCTTGAGGCTTGGCTATGCCGCTACGCCACGCTTCACGCTATTTATAACCTTGGTAAATTTGTAGTTTTTTAACTTGTGGTTCGAGTATAGTGAAGATCAAGATCATATTACGATCTTATCTCACAAAGATACTAAAGTACATATTAACAAGATCATATTTATCTATACTACATATAATACAAATTACACTATCTTTCTTCATTTAATGCTAAAAAATTAAGTAATCCAACTATTGAAGCATATTGTACAACTTTTCACCACAACCTTTTACAATATTTAAGTAATTTAATGCCGAAAAAATTAAATAATCCAACTATTGAAGCATATTGTACAACTTTTAATGCAACATTTCACCACAACCTTTCACCACAAGTATACAACGACAAGAACAAGTATAAACTAATTAATGTTATATTTAAAACACACCTAAATAAAAAATGTATGTTATTATACATATTGTACAAACTAATAAAACACACAAAGCATTATACAATTTATATGCCAAGTTGATAGTTCATATAATTTTGAAAATCGGACCGGCCCAACAGATTCATCCGGGAACCAAAGTTGCCTCCGATTCAGCTAGCTAATAAAAGCCGTCTGAAAATGAAATGGAGGGGACTGGTCGGAACCGGAAAAAACGGGTGAATCAGACCGGACTCAGATAATTTTTTTCCGATTAATCAGTTAGTCGTTGTTATTTTATCTGCTCCTGAACTTTAATCACAGGTACCCGCCGTTACAAGACGCGAGTACCCTGCTAATCTTTTATTTTTTATATAATAAAAGAATTACACCATTTCGGAGTTTTCTATCAGATTAATTCTTATGTGAAAATAAATTGGACCAATCAGAATGCTTGATTTTGCCACGTAGAAAAAATCGTGCGATCTGATTTGTCAATAAAAAGTCAAAATTGAATCAATTTGGTCAAAATTGAAAAAATTTGGTGGAGAAATCTGATGAAGAAAAAAATACATAAAAATATATGTGTGTCAAATTTGTGAAAACAAAAACTTGAAAAAAGAGGAGATAATTAATACAACTTTAGTGGTTTAATTTTAAATAAATTATATGGAGTTAAAAGTGTAAATTTATAAATTTACAAATTTTATTATAACTTTAAAAATAAACAAATAACCCATAAACTTTATACCTCTAGACTTTATATTTTAAAATACAACAAATGTAAACAATTTCTTACTTCCAAACAAATATTTAACATTAATAAATCACATCCCAAATCTGCCCGGAGACTTTTTGGTGGATTTTTCATTGTCGGCATGAAATCATGTTGTACAACCGAAGCATATCGAAGGTTCACTTGAGCCGACTCCGGGTTACCTAAAAGAGTAGTTTCGCTGAGAATAGTCGGCTCACAATGTCGAGTCAGAAAACAGGTAAATCAAAAGAAAATAAATTAATAATCATCCTCAAGTTCATATACTACGTAATATATAAAAGATTTAATGAATATATTATCTTCATATATTTCGATAATACTCTATAACACAACTTATAAAACAGAAAAAAATAAAAATATACATATAGTTTAAAAAAACATAATGTTTAAGCTTCGTGCGTGGACGAAGATTAAAACTAGTCTATACTACATATAAAAAAGATTAGTATCTCTCTTTATTAAATTTTTTAATAATACAAATTTTAAAGCTTATTGTACAAGTCAATTAACATCACAATCATTTTTTTAAATTTTAAGTATTACATATTATATAGCTTATGATACAAATATTTAACCCACTCCTAAACTTAATTTTAATTAATAATTAATAAATGTTATAAAGCATATGTTACAAGTATACATTAATTAAAGTATTAAACACCCTAATTAATGTTATTTTTAAAATACCTCCAAAATAAAAAAAATACATATTATTATACATGTTTTACAAACTAATAAAACACACAAAACTTCATAAAATTTATATGCTAAGAAGTTGATGATACATATGATTTTAAAAACCGGATCGGACCAACGCGTTTAACCAAAAATGGGAGTCACCACCGGTTCGGCTAGCCAATAAAAGCCGTCCAAAAACGAAACGGAGATAACCGGGCGGAAATGATATAAACGGGTGAACCGAGTCGGACTAAGATCATATATTTTATTATTCTCCGGTTAATCAGTTTATCATTCTTATTTTGGTGATGCCTAAACTTTAATCAAAAGGTACCCGCCGCCGCAACGCGCGAATACCCTGCTAGTTTATAATAACGTAAAATAAAAAAAATCTTAAGATCAAATTCAGGATCAAATCTTAACACATCAAAGTTAAAAATATAAAATCGTTATTCCCCATCAAAAAAAAACTTTTTCATCTCCCACGTACACCAACCCATCATCACGAAAACAAGAAATTTAATGGAAACAAGTAAAAACAAAATCTTGTCAAAAAAAACACACGAAATCAAGAAAGCTGATATGTCTTCACATTCCAACCAAACCCAACTCACATACAATTACAAACACGCTTTTAATTATAAACATCATTATTATTCCCACATATACCCTTTTTATTCAACCCCCAAAATCATGCTCTTTAATCACAAGCTAATTAAAGCAACTACTTTTTTTCATCTTTTTTCTGTTTTATAAATACCCTTTTGAGAGATTTTGGATCTTGGATTAGTTTAAGGTTTTATGAGTCAGAATATGAAAAGGGTTAGTTTTGATGATGATGATGTTAAGGTTAGGGTTAACAAGCATCAAACCCTTGTTCAAGATTTTATTCAGTTGCAAAAGGTGAGATTCTTGTTGTTTAAGGTTATTGTTGTTTTGATCTTATGATATGTTGTGATGTTGTTTTAGGTTGTTGATATTGGTTTGATCTTAATGTGAATTGGTTTTTATGAGTTGTTATTTAGGGTTCTTATGATTGATTTGATCAGTTTCAAGGGCAAATGTATTTGGTAGTGTGACTATAAAAACTATGTCTCCAAATGGGTCCCATGTTGTTTACCAACAACAACAACAATACCCAATTTTCGCGTAGGATGTAGTCATGTACTCATGTAGACAATTATACACCGGGAAGACCTCTAGCAATAATGTGCTTGAGTGTCTGTGCCAATGGTTTTTATATATTTTAAAAAATTGACAATAAAGTTATGCACTTGATAACGAGCGATTGAGAGAAAACGAATAGAATTACTTTTATTTTTAGACAATGATTACTGTAAGTATTTTGTTTTGAGTTCAGGATGAATTGAGGTTAGAAGAACTGATTTGTTATGCTTGATTTGATAAAATGATTTTGTATCTTCGATGTTCGAGAGTTGATTTACTTATTAACTATTGAGACTAAACGTTTATTAACTGCGATTGCTTATTACTCAGTAGTGATTATATAATGCAAAATGCATTAGATTGAAAACAGTTTGGAGGTCTAAACTAAAATATCAATGCGAATTCTTGAACGGAGTAATCTTTTCATATAATTTTCGCAAAACTGTTTATTTCGAATGTATTTCCAGATTATTTACGTAGTAACATATTTGTATTCTGCTGTTTTTCAGGATACAGAGGTTGCAAGAAACAATTTGATGGCTTGGAAGCAAAAGAAACTGACCTTACAAGCTGAAGTTAGGTAAGATAGTTAACTTTGGCTCTGTATCAGCTTGTTGCAATCGAATTAATTGCTAAATTGATGATTTTCGCAACCTATAAGTCGCAAGATTATCCAAACACCCTCCCGTAGTCGCTGGAGGTTCAGTTTTCATAAAATTTGTTTATTTGACCCATTGAAAACATAACCAAATCTACCCTTGCTCATAAAATTTCTTGGTATAACAGTTCACTGATATTTGAGGCAAAGACACAGAGTTTCCAAAGCGATAGCAAGTCATCGACCCCACAAGAACATGGTTTTGCGAAACCACAACCAACCCAATTGAGAAAAAGTAAAAAAGAACTGCTTCATCCTGAAAAGCAAGCAACTGTACGTAACTTACCACCTATTGACAAGAAAAAAGCTCCTCGAAGTATACCTTCACCTGAATTTGACATGCTTGTTGGAAAATCTGTACATGGTGTAAAACAACAATCGGTTCAAAGAGTGATTGCAAACCAGAGAGTCATACTGAATGGACGAAAGGCATATGCGTTTCTTGATTTGAGTAAAAAAGTTGACTTTCTTGGAAGTCAAAATCATATGGGTCCAACCCAAAAGCCTGTAATTGACTTGAACATGATCTCTGTAAGTTACTTTTCCTTTGTTATGGATCATTGAAAGCTGTTATTATTGTTGTGGTGAGAAAACGGGCTAGTCACACAGGTTAGGTAACAGGTCAAAACAGGTTGGGTTGAGCGGCAGATACTTGTTTGACCTTATTTAGGTTGTTTATATCTCAAATCATTTGACATATTGAACTTATTACATAAACTATATGATAAATAACATCCTAGGTTTGAATGTTTGTGTTAAGTATCTGCGAGGTTAAGAAGAAGCTTATGATCGATTATTGACTCAGTCGGATTTAACTGATTAAACGAAAAAACCATTTATCGTGTCTAAAATTCTATGTTTCATGACTGCAGTAGAGAATAAAGGCAATTGCAAGAGCGACCAAGGCTTATTTAAACCTCCAACGCATAGTTTAATCAGAAATGAAGTTCGGAAGCTGCACACAGATGTGCCGGTTTGACGCCATTCAGGAACATCACTGTGCTTCGAGTTTGGGTGGTCGGCTGGCAAGAGGACAAGATCTTGGCAAGATCCTGTGGCTTTTTAGAGTATAAGTTCATACACATAGGAGTATATGACTTCTATATTTAGAAAGAAAAGAGCAAAATATCAGTAACTGGTTTTGGTATTTGAAATTGGTTTATGGTTTAAATATTAAAGTGGTTAGTATGTGTAAATGAAGGTTTATGGATTTGTGGGGTTTTGATAGTACAGGAGAAAGATTAACATTTTTTTTTGTTGATTTTGAGTGGTTTTCTTTGGATTTGTTCATATCCCTCATCTTTATAAACTAATGAGTATATTAGAAGGTGATTTGTACTGTGTATACATATTGCTTTAACTGGTTGTACATAAGAATGTGCAGTGTACAAATCACCTCCCATTTATATCTATATTTATACTTCTATACTACATTATAAAGAGTTTAGCATCTTTTCTTGAAAATGTAGAAATGTTGAAAGTTGAAACTATTAAATGAAATGTTAAAATCCTTCTTGAAAGTCTGAAATCCATTCCATGCGTGTTGAAATCCATTCTTGGACGAATGGACAAGGAATATTTTAAATGGTCATTTAGCTGGAATGTATTTCATTGCGGCAATAAACATTGATAAGTAAGGCAAGTATTATGGCTCTATTAATGGGTGTAGACCCAAATATATTTCAACTTTGCAATATACTCGGCAATACAAATGTATTTCAATTACATATATACACGAAACTTAGTAAAGACAAGGAACTCACGGTTTGTAATCTATGCAACTTTTACAAATTCTAAGAGTTGACTAATATAGGATACATGATTTCTAATTCTAAGAGTCGACTAATTCTATATATGAATATGATTTGCAATTGTGAAACAGCTTGTGTGTCATGTGAAAAGAAAAGAATAATTTTTATATTTAATACTTTCCAAAACATTTTCTTATTCTCTGCCATATAAATACCACAATCTTCATTTTCATTTTCTAACTTAAGTAGAAGTGGAAGAAGTAGTTGGGAATGAGTAATCAAAGATATGTTGATGATGATCTTAAGGTTAGTACATTGTAAATTTTAGTTTGTGGTTTCATTCCTTTAATTCAAGGTCGTTTATATAACGCCTACTTGTGCAATGCTTTTGTTTGTTTGTTTGATTGTATATAGCTTCATCCCGCTCCCAATCCTGCTCCAAATCTCGATCCCTTTTTTTAACCCGAACTTCATAAACTGAAACTTCAAGTGAGACTTATTATAGGTTTTATCCAGCAAGCAGCTTATTGTTGTACATACCTTTTTTTAACAATTTATAATGTAATGATTCCTGAATGATTGTCTTTTGTCTTATTTTATTTAATCACGTTTTCGTTTAGGAATTGGAACTGTTATTGTGATTGTATAGATTTTACATTTAGTTACTCTTGTGTTCTTGGTTTCTTCTATGTTATGAATTCGGTATGCTTTGTTTCATTGTGTTTAATATTTGTTTTTGTTTTGTGCATGGTATACATTATGCGGTGTTAGAATTAAAGATAACATAAACATGTACAATTTTGGTAGTGATTTGCAATGAAAGTACAATTTTGGTTGTAAACATAGAAGGTCTATATATTCGCGAGTTGAATAATTTCGGTTGAAAAAATAGAAGGTCTTTAATAATTTCGGTTGGAAAAGGAAGGTGTTGATTGTTATACACACACCATGACTCTATTCAATTGGTAATTTAGGAAGTCAATTGTTAATTTATATATGGAATGTTTGTTAACTAAGTCAAATGGTAATTGGTAATTTATATATGGAATGTTTGAATAGCAATGAATAATATGACGTAATTTTGGACATAATGACTTAACAAAAATATCTTGGTCGGGTTTAATGACATTAAATGTGTGATTGATAACTGCTTTAATATGGAATTAACCGTGGCTTACAAATACAAGGCTCTAGGTTAAACATCCATAATCCATTTTAACTTATTAACTTAAACTTATTATGTTGCGTGTTTCAGGATACCTAGAGGTCCACCAGAAATTAAGAAAGGTGTCTTGAACAATAACGAGCAGGCAAGTTGGTTCGATTTCTATAACAGTAATAAGAAGATGGCACGTAATAGATGGATACGCATCGCTTTCTTTTTTCTTTTCACATAGTATTTACAGACTCCGTAGAGACATGTTAATAAATTTTGCACACAAAACACTGTTTTAAAGCAATCAGTAAGTTTGGAACAATTCATTTTTACAGTTTTAACTTTCATTGCTCATCGAATATACGTCCTGGTTTTACTTTATAAGTTTTGTTGTTTCTTACTAATCAATATTATGTAATACCACGAGTATGTGTAAATAACAAAGTTTAATGAGCTTGTGTAACTATTTGTGCATAAAATGACGAAAAAATCGTACACCCTCAGATAAATATATCCATGGTAAATAACATGTAGTTATATGTTCTTTGATACATATTAAGAATTTTTGCTTGAGCTGAATATCGCATGTTACAACCGTTTGCAATTACATTTTGATATTTTCATGTTCTATTTTGAACTTTACACGAAACACTTACCACAATATCGCATATCGTTAATTGGCTGCCGCTATAAATGTTGCCTTTTTTCTTTAGTTGAATTATCGCATGTTACATTTTGATCTTTTCACGTTCTGTTTTAAATGTTACACGAAACACTTACCATAATATCGTATATCGTTAATTATCTGCCGCTAGGAATTTACGCCGCTATGCACGGGTACTCGTCTAGTATTACAAACTTTGTTTTTATAATATACACACAATTATAGTTTTTGTCCTCTTTTCAAAATAGTTACATTGGCCATCCTTGAACTTGTCAGTTTCTGCATGTTTAGTCCTTTGGATGGACAGATGTTTGTGTCTCCCATTAACTCACTTTACGTGCATCAAACGTGAGGGTATTTCTGTCTTTTTGATGAACGCACTGCTATTTATATATAATACAAGTGCAGTGTGTCACCACTCCCAAGAGAAGTCATCGAGTGTTGAGTTCATGTAACATATATCCTTGTATAAATGTGTATGTAGTGTTGTGTAATAACCTACCCTACATCGAAACGAGATTAGACATCTGAAAGACCTTATAAGCCTAGAAGGATGAGCTACTTGTATTTGACACCGTTGTTTATAGTTGAAATCGCAAAGTATGCGAGTAGTCCCTTGCTTTCATTATTTGGGGTGTTACACGTTATGTATCTGTAAACACGCGACACTTAATTCACAATTAAAGTGTCGGTTTTGTCACTTAAATAAGCTCATGGACGTGAGTAAACATGAAATTTTACTATAGCCAAAGGGACTGGACTATCCTTAAGGTTTTATAAGTTTTTTTTAATGTCCATAATGTATAAAGACACCATGCAGCAATATAACAGATGTCGGACATTGAAACCATAAACAATTTTTAAAAAATGTCAACCACATAACTTTGGATATCCAAACAGTAATCATGAAAAGTCTTCCAGTAATACCACCTATTCGATTTTGATCGGTTTCAAAACAATGGAAGTCTCTTATCAAAAACTATGAATTCATCAGTGATCATACCCGCATTAACCACAACCGATCTTATCATCATTTACTTGTACGCCATAAGTTATATCATGAGGAACCACAATTCACTTCCATTATCGATGACGATACCTTCCCCAACCAGAAATCTTCCTTAACCCTCCCGCCACCCCTTAGTCGTTTACCTTATTACTCAAGGCAAGTGATCAGTTCTGTTAATGAGGTGTCATGTTTTCATGGTTATTATTCAGAATTAAATAAAAGAATGACTGTTCTTTGGAATCCTATCATCAGGAAATCTGTTGGCATTGTTGTCCCCTCTCGATCGAATGAAGACTTTGTTATTGGTTTTGGATTTTGTAGTGATACTAGTGACCCTAAGCTTGTTAAGGTTAATAGAATTTGTAAGGAGAGTGAGGTCATGGTTTTTTACTTTAAGTTCACGTGAAACTATATCTAACGTTCTGCCTACTTTAGGGTCATGTCGTTTGGGTTAGAATCAGGTTTGTATTAAAGGGTGTATTTATTGTTGGAATATGGTAGTTGGTTCCACATTATACGTTAGAAATACGTGAGCCTATTGGGGGCACACACGTTAATACACGAAGGATACGTTTAATATTTCACGAAATATATGTTTAAATGACATTAGCTTGTTTCGTTTGATAACTTGCTTAATGAACGTTTAAATATAATAAACCAAGGGACTTGAAACGACAAAACACAAACCTATGGGGGTGCTAAGGTTGGCCGGCCATATGGTTTAGTAAGGGAGTGTTTGTGTCGTTGTTAGGAGACAAGGGAGAAAGAAGAGTGTGATAAGGATGCAAGTGAGGTTATCCTACTTCATCTACTCTAGGGTTTGGGTGCCTATATAAACACCCAACCCCTAGCTCATAAGACACACATTCAATATCTCAATAACCTAAAAAGATTTCGGTTTCTCTTGCTCTAAAAACTCAGCCGAATACCACCTTCAAAGGGTTTTTGGTTTTTTTAATCTTTTTTCCTTGTTTGATTCTCGGTAAACTCATTAAGGGTTTGTTAGGTTCGATTTGAGTTTCCACGTAGCTCAAAGTTGATACAAGGAATATCACAGGTCTGGTTTATAACAGGTTTTGGAACCAAAGGGTTTCGGGTTTCTTGATTTGAAGTTGCACCGAATTAGGATAAACCCTAATTAGGGTTTGTAGATTTTCGGTAGAAGCTTACACGTGGTGTTTGGAATTCGGTTCAAGAAACAAGGGTATAACACGTGTTGTTGGCGACGTGAAGAAAAGCCTAGCAGCTTGACGTGTTCGCTTGACGTGATTGTGTGAGCAACCGTAGAGGCGGTAATTTAACCGCTAACTTGTTTTCAAGTTTAAGATCAAGAGGTAAGTAACTATTTACTTTATGTGTTAATCTATATGCTAAAACTAGTTCAATTCCGTTGCGTACTCGTAGCTAATTGGTTACCTGGTTTGTTAAATCCCAACAGTGGCATCACGAGTCAACTCGTTTTGGCATTAGGGTTACACACCTAGAATTATATCATGCTTTGAATTGTACACACCTAGATTTAATTCACATGCTTGATCTGCTACATTTTTATTTTATTTATTGTTTTTCTTACAAACATGGCAATGATGTGTAAATCCTTGCCATAATTAAATAAAATATGGTAGATCTAGATCTTGCAAACTATTAATTGTTAATATAGGTTAAAAAAGAAATTAAAATTAAATTGTTAATTTAGTAGATTCATTTCCTTTTTGATTATGATTATGATTGTTCTGGAAAGTTAATCACACTACGTATCTAAAAGACCTTGATTTTTATTTATGGTAATTAATTTTTTTATTTTTTGGAAAATAGATCTTTTAAATATTTAGTCTGATTTTGTTTCCTTTTCCAGCCATGAGACCTACTCAATCACTTTTGTGATGAATGGGGTGATCTAGGAACATTTATGAAAACCTAGTGAGGGTCTTATGGTTCTCCAATTAGGGAAGACTCATAAGAGAACTCGGATATTACATGTTTACTTATTTATTTAATGTCATCTTTGTATTTGTCTGCTTATGTGCATAATTTTTACTTGATTACTCGTTTACACGCCTAAATGTATGCAACACGGACTAATACTTAAAGCGAAAGATGATATTAAAACCGGTCTATTAATTACACGCCTAATACATGTTCATTGTGACCTGCTATTTGTTTCGTGAAAAACTTGATTTTTGAGAAAATTAATAAGACTCTAAACTATGAAACTTGATTTTATGAATCATTGGGAAGTACGGCTCATCCACTAGAACAAACTATAAGAGAAGTTCAAGGCGGACATTCCTAAAGAATCCAAAATTTTAATATGCTTCGCGCTGACCTGGTTCTCTGCTTCTTTGTGCGTTCGATTGGAGTTACCGTGAACCAATGTTGTTGGGATTTATTGATTTGATGACACAAAAGAATAAAACAAGAATGATACAAACGGATTACAAAAGGGTTTAATTCGACAATATGGAATTCTAGAAGATGGAGGATTCTAGAAGACTTGCTTAAAAAGATAAAGATCAAGATTATGAAAGATTTAGTTTCCTAACACAATTAGATTTCCTTTGTAAGTCTAGATGGACTATATATAAAGAGATCCATAGACATTGTTTTTGTATGTGTTTAAATCATGTTTTAGGAAAACACCAACGATCTCACCACTTGAGATCGTTCTAACCCTAAGATCAAAGGTGTCTTTGATCCTTGTTACAGTTAGGTAACACGTTCTATCATGATCAAATAGAATTGGAGCTTGTATGAATGTAAACCTTGTTAAATAACATCGTTTTTGTTTAAATTCCGCTGCGCATCAACAAACTTTGTTATTATAGATCCTAGATGAGTTCTAATCGATTCTTCACAATTGGTATCAGAGCCTGGTTGCTCATGATATCTAGGATCTATAGGGTTTTACAATCGAAGAAAGAAGATTTTTTATTCAAAGAAACCTAAAAAATTCGATTTGGTTTTTATTTTCGTCACTTTCTACACAGCTATGGTAAAAAGGGGATATCTCATTCGATAATTGTTGGATCTTAACGAAATTTTTATTGAAGGTTCTTTACTCATAAAGGCATATTCTCACATATTGAGGGTTTCGATCTTTGTATGATGGCAAGCCTAGTACGTTATCTATGTTAAACTCAACCTTATTATTAGGATTTGAGTTTGTTCTTGTCGATCTAGGGTTTGTGCTGTACATGGTTGGTCTGTGATGGAATCGTGACATATATGAATCGATGTACTAGAATTCTCTTGGTTTGTGTTATAGAAGCTATGGTTTTCATGTTTACTGCTGCTAAGAAGCTTTTAGAAGAATGATGGTTTCGACTGCCGCTGCTTGGAGCAATAATCTTGATGGAACACAGGTTCTTGTTGATCGATTTATAGCAACAAAATTCAGCAACAAGGTGATTTGAAGCAGTCGAACAACAAGAAGAAGGAGCAGCAGATTGCGAAGGTTTTCTTGAATATCATGTTTCAATTTTGAAGTTGTCATAATGATGGTGCTGGTTTGATTGCCTATTTATTCTTATCTTCATGACTATAAACTATACCTGATGTCGTGGTGGCGTTACTGATTTATGAATCGATGGAAGCACTTAATATCAATTACTGCTGCTGTTTGTACATGGTTTGGTTCATGATTATGTGCAACAATAGTAAGCTTAAGTGTTAATCCTGCCAGTACTAAGTTTATACTCCTAGAGTAAAAGCAATTAGTTACTATTGCTTAGGTAAAAGGAGTTACTACTGCTTGGGCTTAAAAGAGTTACTACTGCTAGCATTATTCGATATCAGACAAAACACATGGTTTGGATCTCGGTTGGAACAGTACAAGATTAATGCTGCTTAAGTTAATACTGCTAGTTAATAGTTAATACTGCTAGTGTATTTTTACTACTAGTCAACCATTTTTATGCTGCTCTTCATTGTTACTACAGTTTGGTATTGATTACTACTATTAGCCATTTTTAGTGCTGCTCTTCATGGATGGTACTACATGGTATTCGTTACTACTGTTGGTTAGTTAGTCGTACAAATTCTTATGGTTGATTCTATTACTTTTGGTCATGAGATGGTTAACATATTGGTTTCAGGGGAAGAATATGATAAAGTTTTTAACCATTTGGATATGCTAAATGCACCACTTGAGGGGAATGTTTTCAATTGTGAAAAACAAGTTAAACCTTATTACTACTGCTAAGTCATTGTTACTACTGCTAGTTTAAGTTTTTACTGCTTGAATTCATTATTGTTATTATGCGTCATGGGGGGTAATTTGAGACATTGGAAAGCTTGGATTAGAAGTGTAATATATGGTTTGTAGTTGTAAAGATCAAAGTTGCATATGTTCACAGTCCCCTAATGGATAATGACAAAAAGGGGAAGATGTTTTAGAGATGACATGATATGATTTGCAACTTATTTGTGGTGGCATGGCATGGAACAAGTTAAGTTCGAAGGAGATCTTAAGTTAATGGGAAGATTGTTTTATTCATGGAAGATCAGATTTGAAGATGAAGATTGCTGAAGATTAAGATACTATGGATCATCTTTGAATCAGTTTACTGTTTGTTTTATCATCATCAAATAGGGGAAGATTGTTGGGATTTATTGATTTGATGATACAAAAGAATAAAACAAGAATGATACAAACGGATTACAAAAGGGTTTAATTCGACAATATGGAATTCTAGAAGATGGAGGATTCTAGAAGACTTGCTTAAAAAGATAAAGATCAAGATTATGAAAGATTTAGTTTCCTAATACAATTAGATTTCCTTTGTAAGTCTAGATGGACTCTATATATAAAGAGATCTCTAGACATTGTTTTTGTGTGTGTTTTAAGGTGCTTTAATCATGTTTTAGGAAAACACCAACGATCTCACCACTTGAGATCGTTCTAGCCCTAAGATCAAAGGTATCTTTGATCATTGTTACAGTTAGGTAACACGTTCTATCATGATCAAATAGAACTGGGGCTTGTATGAATGTAAACCTTGTTAAATAACATCGTTTTTGTTTAAATTCCGTTGCGTATCAACAAACTTTATTATTATAGATCCTAGACGAGTTCTAAATGATCTTCACAAATGTGTTACTATAATGTCGTCTATAAAAGTTTTTAAATTAAGTGCTACAAAGTTGTTTGCATGCCTCTTTATATACGCTTTTGTGTGAATACCCTTATGTGAAAATTTTAAGTCTATGCCAGTCAACCAAGAACACGTGCATTTGGTTTGGCCTCTTTGTCAGACCTTAGGGTCATTCCAACCCATGGCGAATTTCATTCACTGGTCAGACCCTATAGCGATTTTTGCACGTTCTTGCTTGGTGGACTTAAATCGTATATGCTTGGTCAGACCTTGGACCCGAGGCATAAGATGAGAACTAAACATGCTCATGACATTTTTATATGATTACTAATGTTATGACAAGTCTCATAAATCTAAGAGTTGCATCAATTGCAATTAACGCTCATCGCTTACCTCTTGGCCTACTTGTTTACTCATTGGTCAGACATTTGGTAATAAGTGGGAGGTCAAGTTGGATCTTAGTCTTAATTAGTAAATTAATTGGGTAGTTAATTCTATTAAGAATTTAATTATCGAAAATACTAATAAATTTAAACTTTTTCTAAATGTAGATGACTACCACCGTAGTAAACAATTCGTTATTCACGATGTTTTTTGAAAAACAAAAATTAACTGGACTCAACTTCATAGACTAGTACCGCAATCTTCGGATTGTGCTATCAGTTGAAGACAAGTTACCATACTTGGAGCAGCCAATACCTGCTATGCCAGTTCCACCTACTAGACAAGTACTTCCTCCGGATGTCCTTAACACCCACACTGCATGGGTCAAGGCTTCAAAGAAAATTGCTGGTCTAATACTTATGACCATGGACCCAGATATCTAAATGAATCTAGAATAACTTGGTGCATATGATATGCTAAAGGAACTGAAAACATTGTATGCATAACAGGCAGAGCAGGAACTTCTTCAGATCGTGAGAATTTAACGCGTGCAAACAAGAAGAAGGACAATATGTAAGCTCTTACGTTCTCAAAATGAAGAGTTATATAGACAATTTGGAATGTCTCGGTCATGCCATGACTCAAAACCTTGTAGTGAGCCTCATCTTGGTCTCTCTAAGAAAGGAATATGACAGTTTTGTGAAAAATTACAACATGAATTGCATGGGGAAGACCGTAACTGAGTTGCATGCAATGCTTAAGCTACATGAGCAAACTCTACCACCAAAAGATGCTACACCTGCACTTCATGCAATAAGAGCAGGAAGGGTCTAGAAAAACCAAAAGAAAAAATCACATAAGGCTGCTAAGAGGAATCAAGGGAAAGGCAAAACAAAGATGGGCAATGCACTTATGCATGAGCCATCTTTTGCTCCCAAACCCAAGAATCCTCCAACACCCAAGAAGGATAATCCAGCGAAGGACGCGATCTGCCACCAATGTGGTGAAGTAGGTCATTGGAGAAGGAATTATCCCGTTTATCTCGCTGAGTTGCTGAAAAAGAAGAAGCTATCTCAAGGAGCTAGAACTTCGAGTATTTTCACCATAGAACTCTATTGTTTTCCTAGCACATCTTGGGTTTATGATACGGGTTGTGGTACTCATATCTGTATAACTACTCAGGGTCTTAGGGGAAGTAGGAAGCTGAAGCCAGGAGCTTTAAGTCTGTACGTGGGCAATGGTCATCGTGCAGCAGTTGAAGCTATTGTAGAATTTCACTTGTGTCTCCCTAGTGGACTAGTTTTAATTTTACACAATTGTCATTATGCTCTCTCTATTACTAGAGGCATCATTTCAGTTTCACGTTTGTACAAAGATGGTTTTGTTAACCGCTTTGAGAATGATAATACAATTTTAGTTTTTAGAAATAATTTGGTTTATTTTAGTGCTATCCCACGGGATGATATTTATGAAATTGATTTGTCTTTTTCTCACACAAATGATAGTTCTATGTATGCTATAAGCAATAAAAGAGCCAAGCTTAACTTGAACTCTACTCTCTTGTAGCACTGTCTTGGACACATTAGCAAGAAACGCATTAAGAAGTTGCAACATGATGGACTTCTCGATTCAACTGACATTAAGTCTTTTGAAAAGTGTGTCTCTTGCATGTCTGGAAAGATGGCAAGAAAACCTTATTCACATCAAGTGGAAAGGGCTAAAGATCTACTTGGACTAATCCACACCGATGTATGTGGTCCATTTGGAACTGTGTCAAGACAAGGAGCAAGCTACTTCGTCACTTTCACTGGCAACTTTAGTCGTTATGGTTATGTTTACTTGTTGAAACATAAACATGAAGTGTTTGAAACTTTCAAAGTATTTCAAAAGGAAGTAGAAAACCAACTCAGGAAGACCATTAAGTCACTACGTTCTGATCGTGGAGGTGAATATATGAGTCAAGAGTTTTTGGATCATCTAAAGGAGCATGGGATTATTGCCCATCGAACTCCTCCTTATACGCCACAACATAATGGTGTGTCAGAGAGGAGAAATAGAACATTGCTAGACATGGTTTGCTCCATGATGAGTCAAACTACTCTTCCAAAGTCCTTTTGGGATTATGCCCTTCTGCTACACGCATTCTCAACATGGTTCCAACTAAGAAGGTTGATAAGACACCATACGAAGTATGGCATAGGCAAGCCCCTAAGCTGTCTTACTTAAAAGTCTGGGGTTGTGAGGCACTTGTTAAGCGTGATACACTTACCAAACCTGGCAAACTGGAACCCAAATCTATTAAGTGTATCTTTGTAGGATACCCAAAGGAAACGATGGGATATTCTTTCTACTACCCACCCGAGAACAAAGTATTTGTTGCCCAAAATGCTAAATTCTTTGAGAATAGTCTTATAACTCAAGAAGCAAGTGGGAGTCTAGAAGATCTTGGCTTACATCATGAAGAGGATGATCAAGAAATTAATGAACCTCAAAGTGATATCAATCCCATTCGTAAGTCCTCTAGGACACACCGTGCCCTAGATCGAATGTGTTTACACGTCGATGATGAGGAGCATGAGTTGGGGGATCTCGGTGAACCCGCTAACTATAAAGCCGCATTGTTGGATCCTGAATAAGATAAATGGCTTAATGCTATGAATGTGGAGATGCAATCTATGAAATAAAACGAAGTCTGGGACTTAGTTGATCTTCCTCCTAACGGCAAAACCGTTGGCAGCAAATGGCTCTCAAAAAAGAAGACTGACATGGATGGTGCAGTACACACCTTTAAAGCCCGTCTTGTAGCGAAGGGCTTCACTCAAACCTACGAGGTTGATTATGAAGAAACCTTTTCTCCTGTAGCAGACATTAGAGATATTAGGATTCTTATAGCCATAGCTGCATTCTATAACTATGAGATTTGGCAAATGGATGTCAAAAATGCCTTCCTCAATGGACACCTTTCCGAAGAAGTCTATATGGTGCAACCTGATGGTTTTGTTAATATAAAATATCCTAACCGAGTATGCAAGCTCAAGCATTCCATTTATGGACTTAAGCAAGCATCTAGGCAATGGAATAAACGATTTGATGATGAAATTAAGAAATTCGGTTTCAATCAAAATCATGATGAGCCATGTGTATATATGAAAGCTAGTGAGAGTTATGTCACTTTCCTAATCTTGTATGTCGATGACATATTGATCATGGGAAACAATATTCCAATGTTACAAGATGTAAAATCCTATCTTGGAAGATGTTTTGCAATGAAAGATCTAGAAGAAGTTGCATATATTCTTAGAATTAAGATCTATAGAGATAGATCAAAGCGGTTAATTGGTTTATGTCAAAGTGCTTACATTGAGAAAATCTTGAAAAGATATTTCATGGAGAATTCCAAACGTGGAACTATCCCAATGCAAGAAAAGCTAAAATTGAGTAAGTCACAAGGTGCTTTGACACCTGCTGAAAAACAACACATGCAAAATGTCCCATACGCATCGGCTGTTGGATCAATTATGTATGTTGTGAGATGTACTTGTCCTGATGTTGCGCTCACTCATAACATAACAAGACGATTTCAACATAATCCAGGTGAACTTCACTGGACGACTGTTAAGAACATTCCGAAGTATCTTCGCAATACTAAAGATATGTTTCTTGTTTACGAAGGTGATACAAAATAAGAGCTCAGGATTTCTTGCTACACTGACGCTGGATATCTGACGGATGCTGACGAACTCAAGTCTCAGACTGGATATGTATTCGTTTTAAATGGAGGTGTTGTTGACTGGAAAAGCACGAAGAAAAATATTTTTGCAACTTCATCTACAAATGCTGAATATATCGTTGCTTTTGATGCATCGAAAGAGGCTGTATGGATTCAAAAATTCATTTATGGGCTTGGTGTTGTTCTCACAATTGAAGAAACCATAAATATGTATTATGATAATACTGGAGCCATAGCAATAGCAAAATATCATGGAATCACTAAAGGTGCAAGACATTTTCGCGCAAAAGTTCACTATCTTCGAGAAACCATAGAAATAGGGGATGTGAGGATAGAAAAAGTTGACACATATGACAACCTAGCTGACCCTTTTACGAAGGCTTTAGCATTTCCTAAGCATTCTGAGTTGACTAAAAAAATAGGAATGATACCAGCTAGTAGTCTCATGTAAATCTGTGTTTTATTAGTATTTGGATAATTTGGAATTGTAAGACAGTTTTTATTTTTTTTATGAATATAATTACTTGGTGTTTGTTCTTCATTCATATAACAACTTTTATTCTATATTTGCATGTTTAATTCATGAATGATTTATCATTCTAAATATGTCTATTGTTGGTTATCAATATGACAATATTGTTACATAAGGTAAATGCGAGTGTTGGTTATATTCTTTGAATTTACGGATTGTTCTCGCCAAACTCATGTGTATTCACAAGGGATGAATATTGGATACCCCAACTTTTAAACATTTACTTTTGGATCCATGTCATGAGTAAGATGTTGAAAAATGGTTTAATAAGTCATCCTTAGACTTGAGATACAAACAAGTTCTGTATGTGTGGATATCATTTTTTAAGTATAAGTCAAACGCTATCCTGAATAAGGTAGTTATAAAGGCTATTCTTGGAAATCATGTGAACCAACATCCACAACACTTGTAGTCAACAAAGAATTTGTTCCTCCACTTGATATATGCAGAATGATACCATAGGCCTTCTTCAGAATTAATCAGATGATTGCATGGCCGTGCCCAAAGGGTAATACAAAATGATTCTTGATTACATTTGGTAAATCTGAATTATTTCTATAACGAGAAACATAATGTTAAACTATATGGAATGAGTTAGGATCCATATTCATGGTTTAACGGTATCTGTAACAAAGGGATGATAATAGCAAGAAATACACAACCATTTGAAACTTTATCTCAAGTATTTCTAATTTAAAGGCAATGCGAGTGTTGCTAGACGTTTCCATTGTCAGTATGAATGCAGTCTGCTACTCCAACTCCCAAGTGGGAGCTGTTGGAATATGGTAGTTGGTTCCGCATTATACGTCAGAAATACGTGAACCTATTAGGGGCACACACGTTAAAATACGAAGAGTATGTTTTTACTTCACGAAATATAATTTAAAGAGTCGTTAGGTTACGTTACTTGTATAACTAACTTAACGGACACTTTAAATAATAAACCGAGGGACCAAATTGAACAAAACCCGAACCTTAGGGGTGCCCTAAAGTGGTCGGTTAAAATAAAAGACAATGCCCATTTAGCCCATGATGTTCAAAAAGGGTCCAAATAGTCCAAGTTAAGGCATATGGGTATGATTTTCCACCTCTACCTGCATGTTTAGGCGGGATTGAGTATTGGTGTTGTTGTTGTTGTTGTGGTTTTTGTAAATTGGATTGGTCAAGTTTCTAGCAAATTTATGTGTTCTTCTTCCTTATGTTTCATAATCTAAAGGTATCGGTGTGCATATACACAAACCTTCGAGACTGTGTGTGTGATATTTGAAACTTAGGGACTAAATATGAAACTTTACTATAACCAAAGGGACTATCATTTTCCTACTTTATCGTGATGCGACAGGTACACTGATCTTTCCAACAGGTAAATTTAGTGGTGTGTATTACACAAAGGAGTTAAAGTATGCAAAAAACTTGGGTTACAAGATTAACATGTAGCTAAGAAAATGAAAACTTTTACAAAAGCCCGTATTTCGCGACTGTAACAAATGCTTATCCGGTGCAAATCATTTATCCTACGCACGACGTCAACAAAACGAGGCATGAGAACCACTAAAAGCCTTACCCTCCGCTAGTTGACTTATGCGCCCTAAAGGGCAATACCGCGATGCTAGTTTATAATGACTTTCCTGTAGGAGATAGCTAGATTAACCTTCCTCTCCACTCCTTCCTTCATTAAAGCGAGCTTTTTCCTTCCTCACCTGTTGAGACATATAGTTGACTTACACGCCCTATTCAATAGGGGCTTAGCGAGTGTTTGAAGCCACTTGCAGGCAAGCCCCTAGGTCAACACAAAGGAGAGGCTAGCAATCGCGTTTAGCCGATTCATTCTTACTAATAACTGGCTTTGAGAAGAGGGGCAACAGGGAAGATGCCGAGAATGGCCGTGTCTATGGGGATTACCGGTCTTAGCATGAATCTGTTGCAAATGCATGTGAGGGAGGAATGCCTTCATTCAAATTTAAAACTTGTCGTATACTTGAAGGAAATGTTTGGAACAGGGAACTTACAATAATACAACGCCGCATTCTTCAAAGATTGAGGAACAAGACGAGATCTATTAAGAGAATGATTTATTCTCGAAAAGATCTGAATAGTTACACCCAGTTACAAACTACACGAAAGTTGCCCCTTTTTCACGGAGATTTACCCATCACAGAGATGCATAGAGGAACAGAACGAACTTCATATACCCCTTTTCCAGCGTTCAGTTAGGCTATGGATTACAGGAACAAATGTAGTTGAATGGAACAGCACTCCATAATCTATAAAAAATGCGACAGTACAATAAGAACCCCAACATTGAAACCCTGAACGAGCTTTAAAAAATGTCAGACCATGTAACTTTGGATTTCCAAATAGAAATCATGAAAAAGCTTCCAGTAATATCACTTATTCGATTTTGATCGGTTTTGAAACAATGGAAGTCTCTTATCGAAAGCAAAGAATTCATCAACGATCACACCATTAACCGCAACCGATCTCAGTGCCATTTACTTGTATGCCACAAGTTAAATCACAAGGAGCCCCAATACACTTCTGATGACGTATAATAGGTATAACAAGCCTCCGGGTGTGGACCACACTATCACTTGGGCTTCTGGGCCCAACTTAGCAGTCATGGGCCAAAATTAAACCCAATCCTGCATTGGTCATGGCCCAGACACAGCAAAACAGACGCGGACCTAACAATAGGATACTTCCGTCCACGAAAAACACACGCGTCCGTATACACGGTTATTACGGGACCTTGCCCGACAAGGGACCCACTCTGGCCACCACGAAATACTAGGAAACCCTAATACTAGACCCCTATAAATAGAGACCTAATACACAATGAACAGTACAATTTTCTCACTCTATACTCTCATACTTTCTCTCTCTACATGTTTACTTACTTTCACGACGGAGTCTAATCGTGGGGCCCGTCCTCACGGTAAGGCTAACGGTTTTTATCTGATTGTGCAGGAAATCGTCACTTCTCTTGCTCTAATACAAAACTCAACGCTCAAATCATCTGGAAGCCCAATCCAATACAGGATTTGAGCCCAGGTGTGTACCCAACACTTATTTTGTATTAACAACTTCCATTATCGATGACGATACTTTCCCTAACAAGAAATCATCCTTAACCCTCCCGCCGACCCTTAGTAGTTTATCTTATTACTCAAAGGAAATTCTCAGTTCTGTTAACGGGCTGTCATGTTTTTACGGTTTTCATTTAGAATTAAAAAAAATCAATGGTTGTTCTTTGGAATCCTATCATTCGGAAATCTGTTGGTATTGTTATCCCCTCTCGATCGAATAGAGTTTGTTATTGGTTTTGGATTTTGTAGTGGTGCTAGTGACCCTAAGCTTGTTAAGGTTAATAGATTTTGTAAGGATAGTGAGGCCATGGTCTTTACGTTAAGTTCACGTGTTTGGAAAAGTGTATCTAACGTTCCGCCTGCTTTAGGGTCACGTCGTTCGGATTGTAATCAGGTTTGTATTAAAGGGTGTATTTATTGGTGGGCCAAAGACCGTGCTAGTGGTGTAGATAGTGAGACTAATGTTATCGTTTTCTTTGATTTGGAAAGTGAGAAGTTTAGCCAAGTGCGTCTTCAGAAATCCTTATTACAAACAGATTATTAGGAACTGGCGGAGGTGAACGATTCACTTGTTGTGCTTGCGGATGATTATGATGATCATGATTATTATGATGAGGTAAGAGTTTGTGGTGTGTGGATAATGGACTTTGTTACAAAATCATTTACTAAGATGTTCACTATTAAGCAACCCACGTGTAAGTGGCCGTATCATGGATTATTTGGAGTATTGGGGTTCAGGAAGAATGGTGAAGTCATAATAGAACTGGAGGATGGTTTAAATAAGTCCACACTTGAAGTTTATGAACCCTCATCTGGACGTATTAACGGTATTAGGATTAATGCACAGTCTTATACGCAAAGTGTGAGTTTGTACCAGGAAACGCTACTTTTGCTTGATGAGACAAGCTCTATTATTCCTTAATGATGATGTTGGAAGGTATACCTATCAAAGTGGTTTAGATTAGTTTAAGTTATTAAACTGATATATCAATGCATTATATATACATAGATGCTTGTGTTATCTTTGAGATTAATGTTTTCAGTACTAATAAGGATGAATCTGAGCAAAATATCTTGTTGAAAGTCTCATTGATGTGTTTAGTTATTTCGATTATAGTTAACATTATGTTAGCTGAATGATAACCCATCGGGTTCTCATCCACCAGTGTGATGGATACAAAACTAGATATGGCACTAGTAACCTTGTCTTTATCTTTTCTATAAGTGCTGGTATATTTTTCCAGTTTTTTTTAAAAGTTATATTTTGACATAAAGCGTAAAGATATTGAACTTACTATGTCAATGTGATTATCGTCTTTCTGGTCTCTTCTGGCTGATGAAGTAATATTCTGTTTATATGCGTAAAGAGTATAGTGCAATACTATATATAATCACCAGTCAAGGATGATAGCCAGTCATTGAGCTTGAGCATGTTGGCTCTCGCATATGTCTTTGGTAAATACAGAATATTAGAATTATTGTTTACAGTGCTAACAACTAAGCATCTTCTGTTGATACAGTCTTTCCGCAATGAGAACAACTTTGTATGCTAACTATAATAATCACCAGGCTAATAGTTAGGCTTTGAGATTTAGCATGTCACATATATGTTTGGTAGACACAGAATATTAGAACTAGTGTATACAGTGCTATCAGAGGTGTCAGTCGCCTTCTCTCCTAATTCTTGTAATGTTCACATCTGCTGAAAAGACAGTATGAGAACAGCTTAAAAATGAGGAAAAAGTGGGTCACATGCCACACTTGAGTGTTAAATCCTCTTCGTGCACCACCCTCAATTGCTATATTAGGCTGTGCACTTGAACGCTTACAACGAAGCATATCAAGGAGTAGGTAGAACACACAGACTACAGAGACTCTAAAGTTACAAAAAAATAGAAAGTTATCTTTTATATATAACTTATAAAGAGATGCATCGAGAAGAAACAATAAATTAATAGTCGTGTGTTAACTAGGATCGAACTCGAGACCACGAGATTGCACACAATACGTAAAGAGTTAACGAATTAATAATTATATTAAATGTAATATATTTATTAAATACACGAAAACGTTTAACGGTCGTTAAGTATTTAACGGTAAATGACTAACGAATAAAGGGAAGGACTAACTTTGTAAATAGAAGTCAAGAAGGTTCCGGAACACCCCATGAGGGTGGTATTGGGCCGAGTATAGGCAAGAGGGGAAAAAGAAAAGATTTTGTTTCCTTTTTCCTAATAGAACTTGACTTGGGCTCTAAGTTTGGTTAGCCTATATAAACAAAGGAATTAAGGGATCATAAGACATAAGTTTTGTACACACAAAAGATCCCTAAATTTTTCTTTGTTCTCCCTTGTTGATCGATCGGCCAAAATCATCCCCAAGGGATTCTTGTTCGATCGACTTTAAACCTAAAAACGTTTTCTTGTTTTCAAACTAGTCTTTTGGTTAACTTGTTTCTAAAACGTGTGTACAAGAACGTGGTTTAATCTCACTATAGATTAAATCTTGGATCGATTAACAAAACTTGGTAAGGGGTTAATCAATAGATCCACATAAACCCTAATTAGGGTTAGATCAAGAACAAAGAAAACAAGAACGATTCTTGTGCTCGCGAGAATCCAAAGGTATGTAACCCGACCCGGTTAATTATATGCATGTTAATTATATGATTTGTTATCGCTTCCGCTATTACGTGCTTTGATGTTTTATTTAGATTATAATTGTTATGCATGCTAATTGTTATGTATGCTAAAAAACAACAGTGCATCACGAGCCGTTTTACATGTTAATATTACCGATAACTAAAATCTATACAAATATTGTTATTGTTGTTATTACTTGTGTTTAGGGTTATAAAAATTAGGGTTTTTTACCCTAAAATCGACCAAGTTGTTTCGATTTTATTAATGAATTTGTTTTTGAAAAACCTAGTTTAATGTTTAGATTTTAAAAGGTTTATTGCATGATAATTGTTATGTCTTGGTTTATGGTACGATCCCTTGACGTTCTTTAATTAATTGTTTAGTGATCTTGTGGATCATGACGAACATGCATGTTTTTCTGGATTATATGAATAATATTGTAGTAATGTTCGTGTATTAATTGATGTTGCCATTAATTTTAGTACGATAAACTTTGTATTGGGGAAGACCTCAATATTAATAATAAATTTAAGTTATGTAAATATAAGGATAATAAAACCTGATTTTATTATTAGTGGTTTATCGTAGTATAAAAAGAATGCATGTGGCTACATATTTTTTTTAACGCATATAATTTGTTATTATGTGTTTACAGCTTTAGTCGTTTTATTTTTTATTAAAATTACTTGTTTTGGTTTATATAATTGATGCAAATTGTTTTAAACAAAAAAAGGGTAATTTTTTTTAATTAATAGAAAAATAATATGGACTAAATCTATATAAAAATTATGAATTGTTTTGAAGAGTTAAATTTACAGTAGTTTAGTTGATTGGTAATTTTCGTGCTAAATAGTTAAAAGGCTCATCCAATTTTTGGGACAAACTGTGTGGGAAGTTTATATTTTTTTTTTTTTTTTTTATATTTTTTTTTTTTTTTTTTTGTTTTTTTTTTTTTTTTTTTTTTTAGCGTCGCATGTAGAACCCGGCAGAAGAAGGGTCAAGCTTCAGCGCTGACCGAATTCTCGGCTTGCTTGTGCGTCAAATTGAAGTTACCTACGACTATTTAAAAGTACAAAATTATTTTAAGGTTGATTTGCCTTAATTCCACATCCGAAACACTAAGTCGAAAGACTTATGCAAAAGTACGTTGTGGACGATAATTATGGTATTCTTTAATTGGTTCACAATGCCTCAACCTAAACTTTGTTATTTATCTTGACTAAAAGTTAATAAAAAGTTTTTTTTAAAATATGCTATGGGGTTGTATTGCATGGTGTTCTCCATACATTAATTTTGATTCCACACATCAGATTATTAGTTCCCTAAAACTTAAGGCGAAATGCCATTATGTGACAGACACTTGTGAAGTTGATAATTTATGTCATGTGAGAACTTGAACTAAATTGTAATGGTACAGAAAACCTCATGATTGTGGTGGACCTCACGATGGACAAGTTTGACGGTTTTTGATTAGGCGACTTGATTGAGTTACTTTATTTTCGTGAGACCTAGAAAGAAAATCAAGGCATTTAAGATGGGATTAAGTACATGTTTACAAGGCAATAGTTTTGGCAATGTAAATCTTCATAAAAGATCTAGAAGAATTGAAAATGTTTGTCAATTAATTGTTCGACAAGTTATCCATTGTTGAATAAATTCAATTACTAGCCAGATCAACTGATGTGCTGGGTTTATGTCAATATTGGTTCTAGGTGTTTCTAAGAAAATTCTAGGGGGTATATGAATTTTACCTGGGTATTTTATTCTTGAAAAATGTTTTATCGAAAATATAATATATGACTTTTTTCGTAGTATGGTCAACCGAAATAACAGACTAAAAGTTCTACGTTCAAGACTTTTTTTGAGCGAGGAAAAACCGCAGCTTGGCGACAATTTCAATGTTTGTTACTCGTTTCACTAAGAATTGTCTGAGAGTGGCGGGTTACCTTATGACTTTTTGTATAAGCTTGTCTGTTGAAACCCCCTGAGATGCTACTGAGATGTTATAAGGTGCATGGAAGCTGAATACAAGATACATTCTGATGTGGCTTGGTTAATGCTTGGAAAAATGTCACTGCTCTACCAAAGGCAGTTGGAACTATAGTTTCCGCAAAGCATGCTTAATGAAACTCATAAAAAATGTTTGAAATGCCTCAAGCTGTAGAGATCTGCGATTTTGGTGGATACCCTACACCAGTGCAAACTAGCCTCAGAAAATCCGTAAGTGTAAGTGCTCATTGTTTGAAAATGAAGGTTACATGGCCCAACTACAAGCTCTTGGGAAACCTATACAATGCTTATGGCTATTAACTAATTAACAGGTCCTTACAAGGATTTTGTTGATTTTGTTAGAAACTTTTAATATGCATTACGTGGGGACGACAGTGAGTGAACTACACGCATTGTCATTGACTATAAAAGGGGTTTAAAAGACAAGGGCCCCTACCACCTCACGGTACTTGCATTCAAAAGGGTAGGGGGAATAAGCCAAAACCAAAGTGCGACAAAAAGGGTTTAAAGGCAAAAGGCAAAGCTGATAAGAATAAGCAAAGTATTGGCTTATCAAACAAACCAAAGAAAACCCTCCTCAGAAGAAGGAAAATCCAAAGAAGGATCAAGCTTGTCACCACTGCAACGTAGTTGGTCACTGGAAGAGGAACTGCCCTCTTTACCTCGAAGAGTTGCGCACAAATAAGAACAAGAAGGCTGAGCATGGTGCTGCAGCTTCAGGTAACTTATTTATGATTGAATTATTTAATCTAACTCACAAATTAAATTCTTGGGTATATGATACTAGATGCGGTATTCACATACGTAATACGCTACAGGGATTTAGAGTGAAAAGGAAGCTATCCTATGGAGAGCAATATCTGCATGTGGGAAATGGAGCACAAGCAGCCGTTGAAGCCATAGGAGTGTTTAATTTAGTTTTACCATCTGGTTTAGTACTGTCATTAAACAATTGTCATTATGCACCTTCTATTGTTAGAGGTGTTGTTTCCTTTTCTTGTTTGTTGGATCTTGGATTTGTTCACACTATTACTAGTAATGGAGTTTCTGGTTCTTTAAATGGTTATTTTTTATTTTAGTGACAAATATCTGTGAATGGTGAATTTGTGCTTGAAATTGGACATGTAATGATAAATGTTTCCAAGTTAATAAAATTCTATTTTTAGCATAAATAAAGAGAGAAATTGGACTGAATTCTTCTTATCTTTGTCACTGTGACTCTGGCCCATATTGACAAGACTCACATGCAAAGCTTAACGTGAAGGACTTTTGGAAGTATCATGATGGCTCATATGATAAATGCGATCTTGTATTTCTGGAAAGATGGCAAAGAAACCTTTTAATAATAACATTGACAAGGGCTACAGATTCTACTTGATTTATACATACAGAAGTGTGTGGACCATTTAGGCATGTGTAAGGAAATGTGCTAGCTACTTCTTAACCGTTTACTGTTGATTGTAGTCGTGTATGTGTTATGTTTTACTTTCTTAAACATTAAACATGAGGTATTTGAAACATTTTAAGGTATTTAATCAGAAGTAGAATTGCAACTAGGAAAGAAGATTAAAGCTCTTCGATCCGATAAAGGTGGTGAATATTTTAAGGCCCAAGAGTTTAAGGATTTATCTAGGTCAGATGGAATAGTACACATCTTACTTCTCCATATATCTCCACAAAAAAATGGTGTATCTAAAAGGAGGGAATTTACACATTATTAGATAGGTACGATCTTGTTTAATCTCACAAACTCTTTCATTATTCCTTTGGATTATCCTTAGGATTGCTCGTTCGTATTCTAAATATGGTTCCCACAAAGAAGGTTGATAAGACACCATATGAAATATGGCATGGCAAGGTACCGAATTTGTCTTATTTAAAGGTCTGAGGTTGCGAGGTGTATGTGAAACATGACTCAACTGATAAACTCCAACATAGATCTGTTAAGTGTATCTTTGTAGGATACCTAAGGAAACTTATGGGTTACTATTTTATTTATCCACTGAAAATAAAAAGTAATTGTTGCTTAGGTATGGGATTTTTCTTGAAAGAGATCTCATATCTCAAGAATTTCAGTGGGAGAGATTCATGATCTGGAAGTGATCATATGGATACATTACCCTTCTGAAAACACTAGCGTAATTCCCAGTAGACCTGACAGTCTGGGGTCCTCCAACCGGAATTAATTCCTGTACATAAGGTCTGAAAGGACTGCACGTGCACCCAACCGTCTATGGTCTAAACATGGAGGTTGAAGTTGATGTTGTGGGGACTCTGTGGAGAACCTGTAATTTTAAAGCTTGCCATGCTTTGACCTGATAAGGTAATATGGCAAGGTGCAATGGTAATTGGGAAATGAACTCCATGAACGTTGTTAATGAAGTTGGATTGGAAGTAGGCTTATTCCAAGCTAAAGTATTAAGGAGTAAGTGGCGATTCAAGAGAAGACTGACCATGGATGGTGAAGTACACACCTATAAAGTCTGTTGGTAGCTTTTAAAGGCTGCACTCAAACCTATGGGATTGATACGATTGGAAACGTTTTCTCCTGTAGAGACATTAGAGTATTAGGATTCTCATAGCTATCTCAGCGTACTCAGATTATGAGATTTGGAAAAATGGATGTTTTAAAACTGCCTTCTTGAATGGGTCGCTTAGATTGAAGAATCTATATGAGAGGACAACCCTGAAGGGTATGTTAATCCAAAAATATCCAAACCGTGATGCAAACTTCAAAGATCTATTATATGGTTTGACAGCAAGCATCACGTCAATGGAATAAAACGATTTGATGAAGGAAATCAAGAAGTTTAGATTTACTCAAAATCGTGATGAGCCATGTGTATATCGCAAAGCTAGTGGGTGTAATGTGTTTTGTATTCTTGATTCCTATATTGTTGAATGACATATTAATCTATGGGAAAACACATTCCATGACTCTTAAGGAAGTTAAGGATTTATCTTGGAAAGTGTTTTTCTATGAAAGACTTTGGAGAAGCAGCATACATCCTTGGAATCAAAATCTAAAGAGATAGATCTAAGCGGTTTTAATTGGACTTAGTTAAAGTGCTTACATGACAAAATATTGAATGAAATTCAATTTGCATATCTCTAAGAAAGGTTATTTGCCAATGGAAGTCAAACATGAGTTAAGTAATGAGATGTGAGCGTCAACACCTGAAGGGGTGGCTTTACTTGAAGGAAAGTACCTTATGCTTCGGCCGTTTGATTTATTATGTATGCTGTTTGATGCACAAGGCCAGGTTGTGGTGTTTGCTCAAAACTTGGTCAGTCCGATATCAACAGAATCCAGGGAAGCGTCCACTGGGTTGCTGGTTAAACATATCCTGATGTATATGAGGATCGAGAGATATGTTTTATAGTGTATTGAGGGAAACGATACAGAACTTATTGTTATGTGATGCATTCTGGCAATGTGAGAAAGATGACTACGAAGTCTCAGGACGGGTTATGTCTTTGTGTCATAGAGGAAACAGTAGGCCTGGAAGAGCAAGAAGCAAACAACGTTTGCTGATGTCTGCAACACAAGCTAATATACATGGGTGCTTCGACGCTGCTATTGGAGGCTGTTTAGATTAGGAAATTTGTTGGATTTGGAGTGATGCTTCAATAAAAAAGCATATTAATATGTATTGTGATAATTCTGCTGCAATCATATTCGCCAATGATTCTGGAGTTATGAAAGGCTCATCTCCAGCACCTTATTCACTTATTTTTCTTTCAAGTGATCTTTAGTTCGTATTTTTACCTTGTTTTTCTATTTGAATTTGCGATATATGTTGTTTCAGTTCCATTCCCGTTTTCCTCATATTCAACTCCTTTTGTTTCATCCAAACAAAAATGATTTAGTTGTACGCTCTTAAATAGTGTAGAGATAAATCAACTTCCCTTTCTTGCAAGTATTAGAGCGCACGGTGTCATAACGTCTCAATCGGCGTTATGCCCACGTAGCAATCAGGGGCGGAGCTAAGATTTTGAGTTAAGGGGGGCCGAATGTTTTTTAGCGATAACAATAACGACTAACGACAAACATCGATATATCTTATAAAGAAATTGAAAGTAAACAATTTGACTATTAACTTTGGTTATTTCCAAATGTAAACAATAATACACAGTAACTTTTGATTACTTGTTTTTCACTCGCACATAATTTCACATTAATATATGACTCTATATCTCCTAATTTGTATACGAAAGTTATTGTAATTTATAGATAATATGAATAATAAATCTAAGATGCTATGAAATACATGTTAGAAGTGTTCTCATAATCATGATTTATTCTAAGATCAAGAGAACATGAATTAAAGAACTAACATACTTAATTGGTCCAAACTTTTATAGGAATAAATAGCATAAGAAATTGAATGGAAGGCTTAAAAAATGTAACTAATTATACGCTTAATAGATGTGCCAGTAAATTATTGTTTTGTGAAAAAGCTAAACCCCCTGTTGTCTTTGACACATAGATTTAGACATATAATTAGACACTCCGATTAAACATTCCAATCAATGCCATATGTGTAAATTCTGTTTTCTACTAAAGAAAGATTACCAAAAAAACTTTTAAAGGAAAAAAAAGGTAACTAGTAACAAATGAGAAAAATTATTAATTATGATTTATAACAAAAGTACAAATCAAACCACCTAGTTAATGAGTCAAACCAAACCACGTGATGTCTTATAAAAGTACAAAACTACACGACAAAAATTAAAGTTATTTATTCCATTTCTCTATCTTCATTTTCGTCTTCCCCGGGCTAAACTATAAACCTGCCATGTTCTTTTCTTATTGAGCTTATTTCTATTTTTTCATGTATACAAATCAGAAAAATATGCCCCTTATTTGTGTGATACCCTGAGTCGTGGCTCTGACTGCCATAGCCGAGGCCGAGCTTGAATTCTTCCAACTACTGGTCTTATTCTTCATATTTTCACTTCTAATACGATGTTACAAGCTGGGCTAGTTGGGTAGGTTGGGGTGGCCGAGCACCGTAGCACACCCATGGCTCGCCCCCTGGTGCTAACAACTAAAGCATCTTATGTTGATAAGTCTTTCCCAATGAGAACAACTTTGTTTGCTTACTCATAATAATCAACAGCTAATAGTTAGGCATTGGATTTTGGGCATGTCACCATATACTGTTTGCGTAGGACAAGAATATTTAGAACTAGTGTATTAAGTTGCTATCATGAAGGTGTCAAGTCGCCTTTCTTCCTAATTCTTGTAATGTTCACATCTGCTGAATAGACAGTATGAGAAACAGCTTTTTATGAAAAAAATGAGGAAAAAGTGGGTCATATGCCACACTTATGTTGAATCCTCTTCGTGCACCACCCTCAACTGCTATATTGGCCTGTGGGCTTGAACACTTACAACAAGCATATCAAGGAGTAGAACATACGGAGACTCTAAAGTTACAAAAAATAGAAAGTTATCTATTTTTTATCGCTTCCGCTATTACGTGCTTTGATGATTTGTTTAGATTATAATTGTTATGTATGCTAAAAAACAACATATGTCTCCACTGCATGCATGTGTGCGTTGTTGTGGAATAATCACGATAGTTTCCCACCGGCTAGATTAAGATGTGGATGTTTGAGCGCCACAACTATACATGATACTAGCTTATTGAAAATTAGAAAATACTACACTGAACAAGGGAATGTAACACCACAAACTTGTAATTCTTACAGAAACATATTACGAACTAAGAAAAAAAAAGAGAACTAACTAACTACACAACAAGAATGCTTGAGTGTGTGTTTTTTGTGTGATAAACTCAAAGGCAAAGCCTTCTATTTATAGCCTTTCAAGAACCTCCCCAGTTGCTACCAAGTTGCCTTAGTTGCATAACGGGTCGGATTAAAACATGTCCTTTTGAAGATGGGTTAAACGGACTATTTGAGTGTGGGTCAAAATGATTTTTTAAAAGAGAATTCAGATCAACAGATTTTAAGTACAATGGGTTGAAAATGATACCTCTAGATTTGGTAATCTTTATAAGTTCAAGTTGTTTTGTACAAAAACAGTGGTCTGAATATTATTTGCTTTTTTATTCTACAATTGGTGTGAAAGGATATTCTTTCGTGTATGAGAGAAACAAGATAACACTAGACTCACTTAGTCGTGTAAAAAAAACCGAAACTGAAACCGACCAAAATCGGTTTTGACCAAAACCGGTTCGGTTTATCCAAAAACCGACGGTTTTTAACCGGTTTGCATATATAGCAGTGGAAACCGATTCGGTTCGGGTTTTAGAAAACCTGTTTAGGAAGCCGGTTACAAATCGGTTTCAACATGATCTCCATTGCTACATACCTTCGACCCAGTTTTTTCAAGCTATTTGTAACCGGTTTTTTCAAACCGAACCGGTTACAAACCGACCCAAACCGGTTACCATCGGTTTGGGGTTTTCTCCCCCAAAATCCAAACCGAACCAGTTTTTAAACCAATTATTGACCTTTGATTAAAAATCGGTTCGGTTTTCAAAACCGAATTGGTTTGGGAAAAAAACCGGTTTTGCCCACCTCTAGACTCACTTTTTGGGTCTACCCTTCTTTAATCTTTACTAGTTGAATACCCGCACGTTGCGACGGCTGGTACCCGTAAAACCAAATAACCCACAATAGCATATAATCGAAGCGTCACAATCATCTTTATACATTTTAGTAGTACATGCGCAATGGATCGAGAAAAAAGGATAATGCAACAATGGTTGTGTTTTTGTACACGGTAATAGTGATGACACGACGTAGTTGGTGATAGTATGAAGACAAAACAATGTCAATACTTAGTATTGCAAAAACGTCGTGGTTGACTACACCATCTCAATCCAACATCTCTTCTTTCATCACATTATCAAGTTATACACAATCACTTCCTAAAATAAAAAATCTCTTCATGTTCCTTTTTATACTAAAATTAACATGAATTTAAATTGTATAACCGAAAGTTAATAATGGTTATTATTTACTTAAGAGTAAATTGCAAAAATGGTCTTTGTGGTTTGGCCAAATTACAGATTTGGTCCGTCAAATTTAAAAAATTGCAAAAACAGTCCGTATTTTGAAGGTTTGGTTCTACTTTTGGTCCTTGGTCGATTTAAAATGACTAAAATACCCCTCTGTTCTTTTACAAAAACTATCCGTTAAGAGGGGTATTTTAGTCATTTCAGGTCGACCAAGGACCAAAAGTGAAACCAAACCTTTAAAATACGGATTGTTTTTGCAATTTCAAAATTCGACGGACCAAATCTGCAATTTGGCCAAACCTGCAATTTGGCCAAACCACAAGGCCCATTTTTGCAATTTACTCATTACTTAATTGAATTTTAAATATGTTCGGTTACAATCATTTGTATTATTATTTACATAAATTAATTTCATTTTAAATACAGTAGAAACTCGATAAATTAATACTCGATTATTTAATAAACTCTCTAAGATAATATTTTTTGCCGGTCTCGACTCGGGGATAGGGTGCTAAATTAATAATTCGCTAAAATTATAAGATAATACATTTTTGATAATTTCTTTAGACCCCATATAAAATATAAATTAATAATTCCTTATATATAGCATATTACATGAATGATTTATGAAGGTTTCTTGAAAAATGACTCAATTGTCTTTTGTTTTTTGTTGAAATCAATTTCCCCTTGAATCTCGTCTCTAATTTTCCTTAGCATGGTAAGAACTTCTGGTGTTGTTTTCTCATAGCTCAACAAGAAATTGTTCAATGTGATTGCCGCTTTAATAGCTTCGTTTCGCGAAGGGGGTTCCATTGTAGAACTTTCATCATCTTCTTCATCGATATCATCTTTATTAATTCCAATAACGCTTTCAATAATTTCTTCATCAGTCAACAACTGTGCAACTACATTTTCTTCTGGGTGAGTCAGAACATCTTCGACATCCATTGCATTGCGATAACCCAACTCTTTGATCAAATTCTGGAGTTCTTGAGTGCTTTCACCACCTTCATCTGAGTTCTCAAAAGTCATGTTATCTGTTGATCGAAGTTTACAATGACGAAAGCAGTTCGCAATTGTATTTGCACTAACATCCATAGTCCATGCTGAAATTGCAAGATTCATTGCATCTAATACATTTATTTTTGCCGTTCATTTGATATACATGCATTGTATACAATAATTAATAAAATATTAATTAATATATAGAGAATTTTTCTTTCAACCATTTGTATACTATAAATTAATAAAATATTAATTAATATATAAATTAATAATTATTAATTTATCGATTAATTAATAACTCTTTTAATTAATAAATTTTGGTGGTCCCAAGTGTATTATTTTATAGAGTTTCTACTGTATTATCTTTTTGCCCACTTGTAACAAGTGGTAAAAGAATAATTATAGTAAAAAAGTAAATTACGTTAGTCATGCGTTTGGTTTTGAAACTTTTATATATTGTCCAAAAACACCATTATTTTCTTCATCAGACTTTAGTATTGTTCTTTCATATTCTGTTACGCACTTACTACCAATTTTCTTTAATCATCCAAGGGTCAAATACAAAGACGTCACGTGGGTTTTACTTTTTTCCTCAATGAGCTTATACATTGCCTAATTAAATTAATCATTTGGCTTCCGTCATAATACATGACTGTTAACATCTACGAAGAATGGTTATTTTTAATGGCAATATCAATTGCAGCCAAAACTCTTTCGGATCTTGATTTTGTTTAATGAGGGAGGGGTAAAAAAGTAATAAGACATGTTAAATTTCTTTTTTTAAAAAACTATTATGTTTATTCTATTTAAATATGTTTTTGGATATATATGTGTATTATTAAATTTTAAAAGGATATTCAAGTAATTATCAAATTTGAAAGGATATTCGTGTAATTGTTAAGTTTTGCATGGATATATATATGTAAATGCCCCTATTTAATATGAAATGTAATGATAAAATAGATAAATTGAAATGAATTTATGTTTATGAGTTGAAAATGTTAGATGAACAAGCAAAAGAACCTGCGCGTTGCGGCGGGGCTAATTTTTTCCCGAATAATTTTTTTTTACGTTTCGGGGTTTTTTTTTGGCGATGCGTTATGGCGGGGCTAATTTTTAATATTTTCTTTTTTTGTATGATTCGGGGAAAAAAAATTTGCGTTGGGACGGGCTAATTTTTTCTCGAATATTTTTTTTTTTTGGGACGGTTTTGTAAATTTTTTTTACTGGAATTTTTGTGTAAGAAAATCGTAAATAGTTAAAAGGTGAGGGTCTGTTTTGTATTTTTTTTACTTTGGGCCAGATTTTAGGCTATTTTTGGGTTGTTTTTTTATGGAAAATATTTTTATAATGTCCATAAAGTGATACACTTAGAACACAAGAAGGCATAATAAGGTGGGAGATTGAAGGTATCTTTCAAATTGGCCGTTCATGTTTATATACATGCATTGTATACAAAATTAATAAAATATTAATTAACATATAGAGAATTTTTCTTCCAACCATTTATATACTAAAAATTAATAAAATATTAATTAATATATACATTAATAATTATTAATTTACGATAATTAATAACTCTTTTAATTAATCAAATTTTGGTGGTCCCAAGTGTATTATTTTATAGAGTTTCTACTGTATATGATAAACACCACAAAAACCGCCTAAAACATTACAACATTCGTAAAACATGCTACCTAGCCACAAAACTTGCAATATTCGCAAGATACAAGTCAATAAAAGTTTAGATAACATGTTCTAAATGTACAATAACTATATATGGGTTGCCAAAATATACTTCAGATAACAAAAAGCATATACAACACCATATGTACCCATGTCCTTGAAATGTCCACATCCCTAGCCAGCAGTCCCTCATCCTCAGCCCAGACTCATCATCCTCACCAACCCGCCACTTGAGAAACCCACTCCTGTTGTCCCCCCGTCGATCTCTGCACTGTGAACCCAAGGCTTGCGTAAGCAGCCTGGGACCATCCAACCAACACCTCTTGACTTCCCTCCTCAGCAACTCGAGCTCACCCCTTGGATCCACTTAAGCCTCTTCTTTAGCTTCATCACCGTCTTGTCCGTCACGAGGTGAGCATCTCATCAAACTTTGCGTCATGTGTACGTTACCTCGAGCTGAATGGCGAAAGAGGCGGGTCTGCCCTTGTCCGGTTAGAAACCCTACCACACTCGGGAAATGTACCCCCGCTGCTTCCCCTTCTCTAACAGAGGCAAGTATCTCCTCCTTATTTAGGGCACACTCGAAGCGTAATTAGCTCCCAAGAATCTCTCACCTCATCATCTCCATCCTATGTGGTGACAAAAAAAGGAAGAAAATTAATATATTATCGGGTTTACTTCATTAGTCTCGACAAATCATTAAAGTGTGTGCTTTATGTAAAAACATACTTACATATTTGAATTCGGGCTTTTGTCCTGCGCAAATACCCATCATAAGTGTTGATTGTCGAAGAAGGTCGATAATGAGGGAAGGGTACTCATGGTTCTCTCGGAGCTCTCCACTCTACATACACACGAATATAAGATGAAACAAATTATAACTGACAAATCAACAATACACCATTATAGTAACGAACTATATAATGAAAAATAATTATAAATGTGTCTTACCACCTGCTGATCTCGAAAGGACAACAATGAGCGGAATCACTGCCGGCATAAGATCATGCTCAGAGACCGGTTTGAGCATTTTGAGCGCTCGAGCAGGCGTGGCTTAAGGAACAAGCCAAACACTACAACATTTGCAGAAACCGTTCCCCAGCGAATAAATCCGAGAATCCCGGGCGACTTGTCGCTAGGATACCAATCCCGGGTGAACAAGTCGCCCGGATAAATTGGAAGGGGAAAGCTCGCAAGGGATACTTCCCTAGCGAATTTTCCTGAAGCACGACTTGGTGGGGCCCACATACTTCAATCAAATAATAAGTACCACAGTGGATGGTTATCCCGAGCGACATGTCGCCCGAGAAAGTGCTTTCGTAAAAAAACTAACCATGATGATTGATTAATTAATTAATTGCGTCTTATCCCGGCTGACATGTCGCCCGGGAAAATTTTCATATACGTTGACTTGTCACTTTTAAAATAGCTTTTGTCATTTAGTGCCGGTTAACCCGGGCGACATGTCGCCCGTGATTAATATGTCTTTTTTTTAATTTTTGTTTTCTTCGGCTGGCGACAATGTCCGCCCCAGAGATGGTCTGCAATTTTTTTTTTGTGTGAGTTTTCCCGGGTGACATGTCGCCCGGGATACGTCTGTATTTTTTTAGCAGCCTGCACAACAACCAATTTCCAGATTTTTTCCCGATTTTTCTGGAAAAAATCTACCAAACATCAAACCTATATAAACCAATATAGACTCTATCCAAATACATCACACTTTTACCAAAACACAGTACATATAACGATCAACCGCATTTTTAATCTAATGAAGCTAAAATCATTCCAAAATCTAATAAACACAATATATGTCCTTCACAACGGAGGCTTCCTAGTCACAAACCTTGCATTATCCGCAAGATACAAGTCAATAATCAACTAGATAACATGTACGGGGAAACAAATGTTTACATAAGGGTCGCCAATATATAGTTGAAGAAACAAAATAGCAACTAACCCAATATATATAACATCTCTAACTATCGCCATCCTCCTCATCCTTGTCGCCGTCCTCATCGCCGCCCGGCTCATCATCTCTGCACCCGTCACTCCCGCTGGCACCCCCAAACTCAGGTGATGACTCAAACTGTGTAAGCATCTGTGGAAACTTTTCGTCACTCCTAAAAAACCTCATCATCATCTTCAACAACTGTTTGGTTAAGGTTTCTGTTACTCTTTTTTGAGCTTTTAGACATCTGGCGGGGGTCGACAGTGGATTGACATCGCGTGGCGCGTCCCGACAATACCCTACCAACATCGGGAAGGTGCCCCCGCTGCTTGCCCTTTTAAACGATGGTCATGATCTCTTCTTCGGTGTAGGGCACACCCATCTCGGTGTTGGAGCCGAGACGCTGCAGCCTCAACATCTCATCCTATGCAGTGACAAAAACATACGATAATTAATATATTAGTTGGGTTGCTACATTATTTCTCGACAAACCATTAAAGTGCGTGTTTTGAAACAAAACTTACGTATAGAGCTCGACCCTCATCCCGCACGAATACCCCGCCAACAGTGTGTGTGACGAAGAAGGTGTGGATCAGCGACGGGTACTCCCGAGTGGCTGAGCTCTTCATCTGTACATACACACACGTATATAAGATGAAACAAATTAAAAACGACAAATCACAACACAACAAAGCGTATAATCAGATATATATGTATATATGTATGTAAAATAATTATAATGTTTATTACCATCTGATCTCGAAGGCGAGCAAGTGACCGGGATCTCTGTCGGCATACGACCGTGCTCTTTGCCCGGTTTTGGCGATTTTAAGCAGCTCAGGATTGGTTCCTGGGATCATTCCAAAACGTAATCTGGGCATCCCAATCTGTCAGGGTAATGTTCTCGGGACGTCGCTGCCTGATGCTCTTCACGTCGTACGTCCCGGTCTTAGGGTTTATAAACCCAATGCGCTGCCTTGAGGGAAAAAAAAAGCCCATTGTTGGTATTGTACAACTTCTGCTTATCATCTTATATAAATGGCTTATATGTGGCTTATATATGGCTTATAAGTGTTATTTAAACTAATACCAATCGTAATTCATAAACTAATACCACAAAAACACATATTAGTAACAATAAACTTTCCCCGACGACATGTCCCCGGGGATACTAAAAGGATAAAAAAGTTAAAACATACCTTCTGTGGCAGGCTCGGCTCGTTCTCGGCTCGTTACTCCCCTCGGCTCGTTCTCGGCTTTCAACTGCAAAAAAAATTAACATAATTTTATAATTAACACCATATTATACCAAACCTTATCATAATTAAAACCAAACCTTATCATAATTAACAAAATTAAAAAAAATTACAACCAAACCTGTGGTCTCGGTTATTGTTACACGAATGTCACCACCAACAATTAGAGGGTTAGAAAAAGAAGTAGAAGAATTATCATTTAGAGGGTTTAGAAAAGAATTATGGTAAATAGATGGAGTGTGGCGGCGGTAACGTACAGTGCACGTGTGCTCGCGTGGTGGAGTGGAGGGTTTCTCTGTGGTGATTGGTGGTAGTGGAGGAGGTAGGTTATTCGATGGAGGTGGTCGGTTCTGTCGTGGAGGAGGATGATTGTGTGGTTGTGGTGTCGCAGCTCTTGTTTTTTTTGTTTATAAACTTTTTGACTCGAGACAAAATAGCAGATTTGGACAGAATCCACTTTTTGATACTTTTCTATCCCGGGCGACAATCCCCGGTGACATGTCGCCGGGGAAAATGTAAACATTTGTCGTTTAGCTAAAATGGCGTGATACTCAAATTTGTTTCAGGGTACCATATCTGGTTTTGGTTTCTTTTTGAATCCCGGGCGACATGTCGCACGGGAAAAGTTTTATTAAAAAAATTATTTTCGTGCATTAGTATTTTGTCATTTAACGACTTATCCCGGGAAACATGTCGCCCGGGAAATATTTTATTATAAAATTAAATTCACCTAATATATCATTATTATAAAATATATATTTTATAAATAATAATTTATAAAGATACTTATAAAATATATAATTATTATTAAAAAATTATAAAATATAAAATTATAAAAATACTAAAAAAAACATTTTGGTTTCTCGTTTCGTTCCGGTCGAGTCGAAATGTTATTCCGGTCCAGTCGAAATGTTATTCTCGGTTTGGTTTCTCGGTTCGGTCCGGTCCGATCGTTGTACATTATGTGTTTAAAAGGATGAGTCGATATGTTATCGTTACACATTAGATGTTCAACGGATGAGTTTATATGTTATCGTTGTACATTAGATGTACAAACGGATAGATCTATAGTTTATCGGTGTACATTAGATTGTTTAACGGATGAAGTCGATATGTTATCAAAGTTACACAATTAGATGTTCAACGGATATCCCTATTTTGTTATACTTTGTACATTAGATGTTCCCAAAGCGGATGAGTCGATTGTTATCATTTTACATTAAGATGTTCAACGGATGAGTCTAATGATTTTATTATCATTGTACATCAAATGTTTAACGGAATGAGTCGAAAGTTTATCGTTACATATTTTTCATTAGATGTTCACCGGATGATCGATATGAGTAATCGTTAGCACATTAATGCTCAAAGAACGGATGAGTCGATATGGAATCTTTACACATTAGATGTTAAACGGATGAGTCGATATGGTATCGTACACATTAGATGTTCAACGGATGAGTCGATATGTTATCGTTACACATTAGATGTTCAACGGATGAGTCGATATGTTATCGTTACACATTAGATGTCCAACGGATGAGTCGAGATGTTATTTCATTATAACAATGATAGTCATATCAAAGGTAGCAAAACTACTTAGAAATCACCCATAAGTAGCTAGAACATGATAAGTACTACTTAATTAATTACATAATTGACTAGTTACCATCAGATACACATACGAAATCAGTCGTAATATCCGATGAATTATTTCCTTCTTGATCCTTCCTCTTCACACGATGATTCTCTGCTATTCGTACACACTAGATGTCCAAACGGAATGAGTCGATATGTTATCAGGACCACATTAGATGTTCAAACGATGATTGATATGTTTATCGTTACACATTAGATGTTCAACGTATGATTCTATAGTTTATCAGTTGTACATAGATGTTTAACAATGAGTCGATATGTACCGATACACTTTAGATGATCAACAATGATCCTATATGTTATCGTTGTTACATTAGATGTTCAACGGATAGTTTTTGTTGATATGGTTTATCCTTTACACATTCAGAATGTTTAAGAAACGGATGAGTCTATATGTTATCAATTACACATTAGATGTCAAACCGGATGATCGAATGTTATCGATACACATTAGATGTCCACGGATGAGTCGAGACGTTATTTCATTATAACAATATATCATATCAAAGGTAGCAAAACTACTTAGAAATCACCCATAAGTAGCTAGAACATGATAAGTACTACTTAATTAATTACATAATTGACTAGTTAACATAGATAACACATACAAAATCAGTCGTAATCTCCGATGAATTATTTCCTTCTTGATCTTCCTCTTCGCGATGATTCTCTGCTATCGTTGTACATTAGATGTTCAACGGATGAGTCGATATGTTATCGTTACACATTAGATGTCCAACGGATGAGTCGATATGTTATCGTTACCATAAGTAGCTAGAACATGATAAGTAAGTGTCTCAATCTCCAGTGAATTATTTCCTTCTTGATCTTCTTCTTCGCGATGATTCTCTACGATCTCATACCTTTTGGGATTGATTTTGTCAAAGAACAAAAATCAACCAACTCCCACACGCGATCTTGATCCAAAATTTTGACCAATTCTTCCTGTAGCCCTATACCTCCGCCAAAAACTCCTACCAAATACTCCCGCCAAAACATCCCTCTAAATACTCCCGCCAAATACTCTCGCCAAATACTCCCTCCAAAAACCTATTTTTTTTACCATAAAAACAGATATTATCCTCACAATTACCAACAAATCACACACATTCTTACCATCACAACCACAAACATATCACACTGTTATTATGGTGAAGATGGTGCCATATGAAGCTTTTGCGTGTCCTTGTGGAGCCGGAGATGTAGTTCTGCGAGAATCGTATAAACCTAAAACCTATGGTAAACTATACTATGCATGTCCACGATCAAAGGTGAACAATCACATGCTTTTTTTGTGTAATATATAAATAATGTGGTTAGTTGTTAAAACTTATTATCTTTACTCTTTAACAGCCTCACGAAAACACTTTCGGATGTAATTGTTTTATATGAAAAGAGGAACAAGTCCGTCTACTGGTTGATTCTCATAGAGCTTCAACGACTCCAATTAATTCTCTAGGATCCTCATCGACTCTAATTTATTCTCCAGGATCTTCAACACCTCCACGCTATTCTCTCGGAGCTTCAACACCTCAAAGCTATTCTCCGGGAACTTTAAGAAATGCACAGTGCTCAAACTGCAAGCACTTGCTTGGTAAGATAACGGTACTCGAGGCAACGGTGGATATGTATATGCATCCGGAACAACACACGGTTAATTCAGCCGCACTATTTCACGAAGTGTACAATAACATGGGAAAACTTGATTTGGAGTAGTTTGTCATTTGAAATGTAATTCGTATGCTTTAAGCGTCGGTTTGTAAGTCTCGTATGATTATCGTTCTAATATGTTTAAGTGTCTGTTTGTAAGTCGCTTGTGTTACTACAAGTGGTATGTATAATATTTAACTAAATGAATGTTTGTTTTTGTGTTACTTGACGAATGTGCATCTTGAAAAAGTATACGGTATATCATGTTCAACTATAGAAGGGTAGTGCATATCGGACCGAACCGAACCGAGAAAACGGAGTGTTTTTTTATATATTTATTATTTATCAAATATATAATTATTATTTATCATAGAACCTAGAAACGAACCTAGAAAATACGGCATATCGGCATACAAAATACACACTATATTTTTTGTTAGAGTATACGGCATATCGGACCGAAACGAACCTAGAAAACGTAGTGTTTTTATATAAGCTAAACCATATCAAAATATAAATAGTTTAAAACCACGTCAAAACAAGTCGAAAATGTTAAACGCATATTTTAAAACCACACAAGAAACCGAAATGTTTTTTTTAGTATTTATATATTTTAAATAATAATTATATATTTTATAAGTATCTTTATAAATTATTATTTATAAAATATATAATTATAAAATATATTTTATAAATAATAATGATTTAAAAGCAGAATTAATTTTTTTAATAAAACATATCATCCCGGGCGCATGTCGCCCGGGAAATGTGAGCGGGAACCTCTAGGAGTTTCGTTGATTTTTTATTTCTAAAATTTTAATAAAACTTTTCCCGGGCGACATGTCGCCCGGGATACACTAACACACGTTAATTAACACTAATAACAACGTTTAAACATTCACGGTTAGTGGAAACATTATCTCGGGCGACATGTCGCCCGGGAAAAGGGAGCGGGAAAAATTGCCGCCAGGATTTTCGTTGATATTTTTAGTCAAATTTAAACCAAGGTATCCGGGAAACTATCCTCAATATTTGACTAAAAAGTCTATCAGAATTGGTGTCACGTCGGACGGATATTTGTCGTTTAGCGACTTTTCCTCGGAAAAACTTCGTCGCCCGTTCTAGTTTTTCTTCTAGTGTGTAATATAAATTCGTCACAAGGGTTGGATAAGAAATCAAAAACTGGCTATTTTTTAGTATGTGTAGAGACACTGCAAATACGTCAAAGGTTGTGGGTTCAAGTCTTGCTTAGGATACGACGTTACATGAGATAGATTTGTGGTGTATATATTGTGAGATAATTAATTGTTTTTTTCAAAGAAATAAAAGAAAATGATTGTCAGATAATATAGTTATGATGCAAAGAGTGGTTGGGTCTGAAAAGAGTGAAGACAAACAAGCATTAAATTTCTATTTAATAAGTATATACTTCAACAGACAATCTGTTAAGGTGTGAAAAAACCAACTAAATTATAAATGAAGTCAACTCACAATAACAAAAAGTCTCTAGGAATGTTAGATTCATTCAAAGTTCCTGCAATCAAACAAGACATTAAGTACCATAACCCATCAGTAGACATGGTTGAGGTTTCACGTTTAGAAGAGTTGAAGTATTTGTATGCATCAAATGTTAATGTCTCAAACTTTGTTTCTGTTAAGCTTTCTGGTGAGCTGAAATACCATGTTTGGAAGGCGCAAATGCTTTGCCTTATGGAGAGTCAAAAAATGCGTGGTATAGTTGATGCTAAATTTGATGGTCCGGGTGCTACTAGTGTCGAGATTATGAAGCAGTATGACAGCCTTCTTAGAGGTTGGATTTTGGGCTCACTTAGTGAAGATGTACTAAGCACTATCGTAGACCTCAAATCAGCGAAACTTGTTTGGAGGAAACTGAAATCCATATATGATCCTGAAATAAGTCCTCAACAAGGTGCATTTGTTTAGTTTTAAATCACAATTTTTGAGTCAAAAAAAGACAGTTTTGTGTCTCGTTTTAGTCATTCTGTAGCATTAGGCATATGAGACATGAGATGCCAAATTATTGAAAATGAGATGTGCTTTTGCTGTTAACTTGAAAGCTTTGTGACTTTTCAACAAGTTCTAATCATAAACAAGTAGATGTAACTATTAGAAAAATGCCAAATTATTGAAAATATATACTCCGTACTAAAAAACCATTGAACTGAAATTTGGACATGAGATGCAGATTCAAATTCATCCGAACAATTGACCGAAACAGAAATAGTGACGGTAATAGAAACTGAAAACAAAGACAACGTAGAACGAAATAAAAAGCTTCGCAAAGCTACAGTGGAAGGCCGCTGGTGGGAAGCAGAAGCCATACTAAAAAACTGTAAAGATGCAGCCACAAAGGCCATTAGCAATGATGGCAACACGATGCTTCACTTAGCGGTTGGGATTGGCCAGAATGACTTTGTTGAAAAGTTGCTCAACTTTATAAAAGACGGAGAAGATATTGAAAGCAAAAATTCAGATGGTCGCACAGCTCTTCACATTGCTGCAATAGTTGGCAATAAATACGCAGCTGAACTTTTGGTTAAGAAAAGAAGAGAATTGTTAGGAATTTCGGACCATAAAGCATATGTACCACTGGTTAGTGCTTATTACAACATGCAACTCGTTACATTTGTGTATTTGTTGGAAGCCACCGAAACCAAGCAACAACCACTTCCTATAGCCCTTTATCCTGGTTCCGGTGTCAAAACTGGTGTCAATCTTCTTATTACTGCTATTTTCACAAAAGAATACGGTCAGTAGTTGGTAAATTAGTTACATTATCAGTCGATAGAATAAATTAAATATTCACATATTTTAATATTCTTGCAGATTTAGCATTGGCACTGGTCAACATATATCCGGAATTGGCTACAAAAGATTATCAAGTATTAATGGCTATCGCTAGAACCTTTCCAAGTGAGCTTGACTATGGAGAAAGATTGATATATCCATGTATGTTTCAATAGACTTTAATAAAGTTTAATAGTTACTACGCACAAGATAGTTTAGATACATATATTTATGGTATGAAGTGATTTAATTATGTGTACCTTTCAGCCTTGAACAACGTCCTTCGAAAAATAGTACATAACTTCTTTGCTGTTATATTCCTACGATTTTTTGTACACACGGGCTAAAGACATCTTATGGGCATTGAGAAGGTTTAAAGGCTCCTTTTTCAGCTGGTTTCTGCCAGAAATTGTCATAATACTACTTGGTGAGCTTTTCATGACCACAAATGCAACTTGAAGATCAATTCATACACTTAAAATTAGTTCAAATCTTATCTGATTAGCTTTACGTTTTTTGTGCCCCTTGTGCTGTATTTTCTTCTGTGGAGGGTTTTAGCAACTTTAGGTGAGATATTAAAACACAATTGTTACTAATATCTCAATTAACTTGATTTGACTTAAATATCTAAATTTTCAGTGGCTCCGATTAAACATATAGAAAAGAAGAAAAAAGATTACAAAGACGCTAAACATATCGTAAACTTGGTATGTAATCAAATTGACAAGTTGAGCTTCTCTGGTACTCACCATCCATGTTACAGTAGACCAATTCTCGAGGCTGCATGTCAAGGGGCTTATGAGGTTGTTGATGAGATTCTATGTACATCAGGGCCGGTCCTGAGTATTGAGATGCCTTGGGCGAATCGACAAAAAAATGCTACATTTTTTCAAGCAAATGCATCAATTACCTATCACATCCAATGATCATGAAAAAACTACTTTCTTCGTCTTACGATAAGCGTTTTGTTTTGACTTTTTGAAGTTTTTTTTTTCTTCTTATCTTTGACTTTAAATATTTTTGTTTGTGTTATATAACACTTGATGTAAATTATACTAATGAAAATACATTTAAAACTTAATACATTCATATTTTGCATAACGTATTTTATAACATAAACAAAAATATTTAAAATTAAAGTTGAAAAAAAAACCTTTAAAAATCAAACGTGACACTTATTTTAAGACGAACGGTTATTATAAGGAATGGTTATTATTAACCAAGTTAACTTGATAAAGTAAATGAAAGCATATATATTGTCTCCTAATGATTACCTCATATAATATGAGAATGTTTACAACTAAATGTTTATGGGTTTAAATCATGTCTACAATATGTAAAATGAATTTATGTTAGTAGTTAATTACCATTAAAAAATAAAAAAATCAACATATATTTTAAGATATTATTGAGGCTTACCCACAAAAATGACTTGGTTGATCTATATTTCACAATTCACAAATGATAATAATACATAGAATACCAGCAGTTTTTGCAAAAAATTAGAATATTTCTAACAAATAAATAGCAAAACAGTTGGTTTTCAAAAAGATCAGCATAATTATTTAAAAGTGTATAATCGTTATTGGTTACTATCGTCACTAACGGCCACATGATGTGTTGTTATCCTATACAAAAATTATGTAAATTTATTCTTTTCATTCTCACTTTCTCTCTCCAACATACATCATCTTCTTCATCTAAGTTACTGTATAAAAAAAAGCTCCATATTTGTACTTTCAAATTTACTTTCTATCTCAATATAACATGAAACTAAAATCTGATGCCCCCTTATTCTTGATGCCCTGGGCCGTCGCCCATTTCGCCCGGTACCAGGGCCGGCTCTAATGTAGATCACCTAAAGCGATCGAATGTAAGAATCAAAACGGGTATAACATCATTGAGTTAGCAGTACTAAATCGTTCAGAAAAAATCTACAACCTTATCTATCACATTGTTGAACGTACGGATTACTATAGGACAATCATGGATGCTTCTAAGAACAATATCTTGCATTTGGCTGGAAAATTGGCACCTTTACGTATACTTAATCGTACCACAGGTGGTGCACTGCAATTACAACGAGACCTCCAATGGCGTGAGGTACGTATCAAACAAGTCAAATGAGTCATCATGATTTTCTCTTGATTTCATAAATAATAGGTGACACTATGGGTCGAAAGGGTTCAAATATATATGGGTAACTTTTTGGTGCAGTAAAAAAATCATCCGCATTCAGATGACCCGACCTGCAAACACTTTTTGGATATTTGATTTTGTAATGTTATACCTAACTATATATTATATATGATTAAGAAACTAGATTATCACTATAAAATTCTGACTTTCTATTGTATTTTTGCATATAAGAGCAATAACTAAGAAGTTAATTCACTATATTTTGTTTAATAACAATAAAAACATCTAACTATAAACAATCCGTACTTAAGCATTAGCTTTAATTCCCAGGGTTTTTGGTTATATAGCGTCTCTCTTTTTAAAGATATAAATATCTAAGAGGTTTTGAGTTTTTGCAACGCTCTTTGTAGGACTTTTGACTACGCCTGCAACATCTTTTCTTCTTAGTTAAATCTTTTATATAGTTGACCCTTTGACACATTAGACATATATCATAACTCAAATTGACTTAAATGAGTCAAGATTGACACCTCTACAAGAAGTTAAACCAAGTAATTTGCAGGAAGTGAAGAAGCTCGTGTTCCCTACATACCTTACAAAAGAAAATATCTTTAAAGAAACCCCAGAAATGGTATTTACAAGGGAACATAAGGATTTGGTAAAGGAACACAGCGGAATCATGCAGTATCACTGCTGCACTTATTACAACAATCGTATTTGCAGGAGAAATTACCGTGCCGGGTGGAAGCAATCAAGAAACGGGCATCCCCTTGTGAAGAATATATAATACTACATGGGTTTATTTGTAAATATATAGATGTAGAGGGTTAGGCTGTAAATATTTCATTAGTTTGTTGAGTTTGTGATTTCCCACTCTATATAAACGTTTGTACTGTTTCATTAGAGATTATTCATTAATAAAATTCATAATCATTTTCCCCAAATCACTTTCCGTTCATATGGTATCAGAGCACGCATACGTGATCTTAGGTCAAAGTTTTGCCCTAAATTGATTACAATTCGTGTTCTATAACATCAAATCTATTGTTCTTTTGTTATCAATTGTTTCAATTCTTGTTCTGATTAAGATCGAATTGCTTCAATTCTATTTTTGTTGAACAATTAGGTGTTTCGGTGGTTAAAACGCGTGGAATTGTAAAATTAGGGTTTGCGCCTTTAAATTTGGGGATTTTAGTGATTAATTGAGAAATTAGGGTTTCTGATTCATAATTTGGGGATTTTATTCAAAACTTATCCATGGCGATTTCTGATAGCAATCCAAACACAAATAGTTCAACCACATCCAATTCAATCAATGATCCGTTATACATCAGTAATTCTGATCATCCAGGCATGGTGTTGACTCTTACACCTTTCAATGGTAGTAACTTCTTAGGATGGAGTCGTACTGTGAAAATGGCTTTAGGTGCAAAACTAAAGTTAGGGTTCATCAATGGAACATGTGTTAAGCCTGCTATGGATGGGGAGAATTTGTAGAGATGGATCAGGTATGATTATATGGTTAGTTGTTGGATTTTGAATTCTATGGTTGCTGAGCTTTCTGAGGCATTTCTTTATGCACAATCTGCTGCTGAATTGTGGAAAGAAATTAAAGAAAGGTATGGACAGAGTAATGGCCCCCTTATCTACCAACTCCAGAGAGAATTATCCAATGTAAGTCAAGGAAACCTAACCATTGCGGCTTATTTTAACAAACATAAAAGATGTTGGGATGAGCTGCACAACCTCAATGGTATTCCTGTTTGTTCTTGTGGGAAAATGCAAGAATGTTCATGTAATTTGGTGGATAAGTTTTTAGAGATTGAAGGGAGATCAAAGTTAATACAGTTTTTGATGAAACTCAATGATGAGTATGAGTCTGTGAGGAATCAAATTTTGGCTATGGATCCATTGCCCACTGTTAACAAGGCATATTACATAGTCCAACACCGTGAGAAATCAATGTGGATGGGTATTTGGCTATGGATCCCATTGCCCACAACTGTTTTTTGTTAACAAGGCCATAATTAACATAGTCCCTAACAGAAAATTAAGAAAACAGAAAACAAGTAACAAAACCCATGTTGGTGGCCCCCCCTAAACAAGTAACAAACCATGTGGCTGAACCCATGGCTTTCTATGCTAATATGAATCAGAACAAAGCTAACAAAGCTGGTAGGAAGGATGTTAAGGGAGGAAGAAATGATGTAAGAGGTTATAAACATTGTACAAATTGTGATCAGGATGGACATACAGCTGAGCAGTGTTTTGAGAAGATTGGATACCCAGACTGGTATAAAGGGAAAAAGAATAAGAAGAATGGGAAATTTGTTGCTAATGTCATGGATTTTGGACAGGAGACACCTTTTGACATGAAGTTTGAGAATGAATTGCAGAGAGATCAGAGTTTTCCTGGTGTAGATCAGAAGCTGGTTGCAGCTGTGTGTCAGGAAGTAATGAAGATGTTTCAAGGCAAACATGGTGGACAGGACGCTAATGGTGCTTCTACTTCAATGCATCATGCTGGTATGTCTCTTCATGTTAGGACTTTTGCTTTGTCATCACAAAGTAATGGCATTAGAATTAATCAATGGATAATAGATACAGGTGCTTCTGATGATATGTGTCCCCATATTACCTTGTTTAGCACTACCTTTATCCTTACTCAACCCATTACTATTCACCTTCCTGATGGCACTTCTAAATTGGTCACAACAGCAGGACATATTCAATTAACCCCTTCTGTCATGTTGTTTAATGTTCTCTATGTACCAGAATTCAAATTCAACCTTTTATCAGTTGGAAAACTTCTCAATACACATAAATATTTTGCTCAGTTCTTTCCCTCTTATTGTGTCTTCCAGGACCTTTTAACTAAGGAGGTTGTTGCTGTTGGCAAGGGTTCAAGATGCTTGTACACCTGCACATCCTTGGATCCTACTTCTATACCAACAGGACAACAAGTTGTCAATTCTATCAATGTTTTTGATTTCCAAAATTCCTCTGTTTTTAGTAATACTGTCTTGCCAAAAAGTACTTCAGATTTGTATACAATTCATGCTAGGTTGGGACATTTGTCTGTATCAAAGATGATTCATCTGCATGATTGTAAAGGCTTGAATAAAACTGATTTTACTTGTGACAGTTGTCTGCTTGCTAAATTTTATAGATTACCTTTTCCTAAACATACACCTTCTTCCACTGAGATTTTTGAGTTAATTCATGTGGATTTATGGGGACCATATAAAGCACCTGCACTCAATGGGGCACACTATTTCTATACCATTGTTGATGATAAAAGTAAAGCTACCTGGACATACTTAGTACACACAAAGGATCAGGTCCTGGATATTTTGTCTGGTTTTGTTAAGTATGCTGAGGTGCATTTTAATGCAAAATTTAAGTTTTTTAGATCAGACAATGGGACTGAAGTAGTGAATCAAAAGGTGTTGCAATTTTTGACTAGTAAGGGCATTTTTCATCAAAAATCTATGGCTTACACACCACAACAAAATGGGGTGGTGGAGAGAAAACATAGACATTTGCTGGAAACAGCAAGAGCTCTTAGAATTCATGCTAGTCTACCTAAGAAATTTTGGGGAGATTGTATTTTAGCAGCAACCTATCTGATTAATAAAATGCCCATGAAGCAATTGTCTTGGAAATCTCCTTTTGAAGTTTTGCATGGTACTCCTCCTTCCTATGATACACTCAAAACAATAGGGTGTCTTTGCTATGCAGCTTCTTTAAAACCTCATAAGGATAAGTTTGATCCAAGAGGTATTAAGTGTGTGTTTATAGGTTATCCACCAGGGCAAAAGGGGTATAAACTCTATAATCTACTCACCCATGAGGTTTTTCATAGTAGGGATGTTCTGTTTATGGAAAATGTATTTCCTTTCAAGGAGAATTCTTCTTCATCACCATCTGTTCCTTTCCCTAACTTTCAAGGATCCATGGTATCCCCTGAAAGTGATGAAATATTTGAGGACGGCTTACCTAAATCAATGATACTTCCTGATCTAATACCCATGCCTGTTAATAAAGACAATATGGAAGCACCTCCAGCTGTGGATATTGTACCTCCTTTTTCTAAAGCACCTCCAGTCAGAAGATCTAATAGGAATACATCTAAACCAAAGTGGCTTAAGGACTTTGTTGGTCCCAAGTCCTCTGCTAATTCAGCTATCCATCAACCTACCTATCCTTTGTTTTCTAACAAGGATTTTGTTGCAACTCCCAAAGACCATTTAGCTTTCCTGGCCAATGTCTTTGATCATATAGAACCTACATCCTACTCTCAAGCTTGCAGGAATACTGATTGGATGAATGCTATGGAAAAAGAACTTAATGCTTTGGAACAAAACATAACTTGGGAGTTGACTGAATTACCAACAGGACATAAGCCAATAACCTCCAAATAGGTGTACAAGATTAAATACAAGGCTAATGGGACACTGGATAAGTACAAGGCAAGGTTGGTTGTTAGAGGATACAATAAAAAAAAGGCAAGATTACAAGCATACTTTCTCCCTTGTTGCTAAACTGGCAACAATTAGAGTAATTATTGCTTTAGCCACTGCCAAAGATTGGCCATTACATCAATTGGATGTAAATAATGCATTCTTGCATGGCTATTTAGATGAAGAGATTTATATGCTCCCACCAGAAGGATATAATAAAGCTAAACCTGGGCAAGTCTGCAAGTTACTAAGGTCTCTCTATGGTTTGAAACAAGCATCTAGGCAATGGAATCAAGAACTATCAAAGTTTCTTTGTAGCCTTGGATTTGTTCAATCCAAGCATGACCACTCTTTGTTTGTCAAAAACAAGGATTCTGTTTTTACGGCTGCTTTAGTTTATGTAGATGATATTCTTATCACAGGAAATTGTGCAGAGGATATTCAAGCAACTAAGGTAGCATTGGATTAAAAATTTACCATAAAGGATCTTGGTTTGGCTCAATATTTTCTGGGAATTGAGATTTGCAGAAGTGCACATGGTACACATCTTAGTCAAAGAAAATATATACTTGACTTATTGCAAGATGCAGGACTTACTGCTTGTAAACCTGCACCATTTCCTATGCCCACTCATTTGAAACTTTCTATAGATAAGGGAACTCCTTTGATAGATGTTGGTGTCTATAGAAGATTAGTTGGAAGGTTTTTGTATCTTACTATGACCCGACCTGACATATCCTATGTAGTTCAACACTTAAGCCAGTTTGTTGCAGAACCTAAAGACACTCATATGCAGGCTGCACTGTATTTGTTGAGATATTTGAAAGGATCTATTTCAAAAGGTTTGTTTTATCCTTTCCAATCTCAGCTTAAGGTCACAGGATTTTCTAATGCAGATTGGGCCAATTGCTTAATGACAAGGAGATCTTTGATAGGGTATTGTATCTTTTTGGGACATGCCTTGATTTCATGGAAAACAAAGAAACAAGCCACTGTTTCTAGATCTTCCACTGAAGCCGAATATAGAAGCATGGCAACCACAACTTGTGAACTCTTATGGCTTAGCTATTTGCTTAAGGATTTGGGAATTAATGTTCAGTTTCCTGTCACATTGTTTTGTGACAATAAATCTGCTCAAATGCTAGCTGCTAACCCATGCTTTCATGATAGATCCAAACATGTGGATATTGATTGTCATTTCATCAGGGAAAAGATTCAAGATGGATTCTTACAGACTGCCCACATACCTTCAAGTTTCCAGTTAGCATACATTATGACAAAGGCATTAAACAAAGTTCAGCATTCAACTTTGGCTAGCAAGCTGGGTCTCTGTGATCCTCCACCTTGAGGGGGGAATGAAGAATATATAATACTACAGGGGTTTATTAGTAAATATATAGATGTAGAGGGTTAGGCTGTAAATATTTCATTAGTTTGTTGAGTTTGTGATTTCCCACTCTATATAAATGTTTGTACTGTTTCATTAGAGATTATTCATTAATAAAATTCATAATCATTTTCCCCAAATCACTTTCCGTTCATACCTTGTTTACAAAAGAAATTGCATTTACTGTATTTGCAGTATCTGATGTAATCTTACTATTTTCATCCGCTACTGCACTGTTAGTGTTCTTATCAATCCTCACCGCTCGTTTTTCTAAACAAGATTTTCTTGTGAGTTTACCAAGACGGTTGATTATTGGTCTATGCACATTATTTCTTTCTACAACTACGATGATGTTAGCCTTTAGTGCAACTCTGTATCTTGTATTTGTTGATCAAAGAGCATGGATGTTGGCTTCAATAGGTGGATTAACTTGCCTACCAATTGCTGTATTTGTGACTCTACAATTTCTGCTTGTGGTAGACTTGTTTAGATCAACATATTTCCCGATCTTTGGAAAGTAAAGTTATATTGATCGTGGTAAATTTAATCCCAATGACATTCAATCTTTTTTCAGTAACGAGGGGATCGAGTATGCATTGCAATAAGTTGTGTATGCACTTCGAAGTTCAGTAGAAGTCTATAAGGAGATCGAGCACTGACTACTAAATAGAATGATATATATGTTCACAACAGACATTGGACTTTTATACCTTGTATTCCTATTTCTATCTGGCAGTGTAACCAATTTGCAAGTTAGAAACTTTAGAAACCTTACAATTTCAAAAACTGTTGGTTGTGTTTAATCCATATTCACTCTTATCAATCTGAGTACATGTAGATGGTTCTATGTGATGCGATGATGCGTGGGGGAATGGCCATTTTTTCACATTGGCATTTCATTAAAAGCTAACAGTACTCGTGCTATATGACGACAGGTATCCAATAACTAAAATTTCCAGCGAGGACACATAACACTATAGACTAAAATGAGGCGTTCCGACCCATGCATTGCACCGGGCTGAGTCTGTGGCAAAATTGGATTGTTAAGCTACTTGGGAAAAATCAGATTGCTACTTATGTGATTTAAATGCATCATTTAACAAAACATATAGCTGAAATACCTCCTATGCTTCAAGCGTGCAATGCACTATTATAATTTGCATTTATAGAGTAAGCGAAATTACAGTTGTTGATGAACGATAGTGAAAGGAAACAACTACAAATTCTAATTGCGCCTTTAGCCTCTACAACTTCATTCTTATACACGACAAAATTACTAATTAGCGACAAAAGAAATAATTCATATAATCTAATAGATTTTAACCTGATGTTGTATCTCTTTTCCACTTTTGCAGCAAAAGAAGCCGTTGATTCCAATAGCATTCCTATGATCTTTGCAGCAATGGCACGCTGAAAGTATAAGACAATGGTGAGTAGATGTGTAATTTTCGATGCATTTATCAGGTGGTGTTAGAAATAAGGCTACCAAGTGTGTCAAAAGTAGTCAGTACACTTCCAATTTCTTGTACAACAAAATTCTTTGAAAAATCAGATGCTGCTACAGGTTTATGTTCATTCATATCCAGCGAACACTAAACGGCTAAATCAGCCCAAAAAACATAAATAAAAGTCATACCCAAACACCCCCTGCTGCAAGTGGCCGCAATATCCAAACACCCCATGTCACAGGCGACAACAATATCCAAACACCCACATCACAGTACATCAACAACAAAAAGACACAAAATTCATAATTTGTTACTTGGTTTATTCCAGGCCAAGCTTTGAGCCAATACCTAGACTGACCTAGGACAGCCCGGGCCAGGCTTAGCCTGATTTCCATATTTGTAATTTCAGCTATAAAATTCAAAGTTCCTAGTAAACTTCAAGATTAACCGCACTAAGAACATACCTATCGAGTGTAAACAAATAATATTTGCCGCTTATGAAACAAATACCATATATATGGAGAAGCCGAAGTTTGAGATTCGGCTCACTTCATTGCACCGTTATTTGCTAATGAGCCGATTCCTAGATACACCTATTTTGGCCTATTTGCTCAATCAGACCAACCCGGTATTATTATTTTTAATGAGTCAACCTTTTAAGATAAAAGAACAAAAAAGTTGACACTTATTTTAGACAACAGTATCGATAGCTGATCTTAGAAGAATCCATAAACACTTAAATAAGCAACTCCCAAACACCCCTTTAATGCAAGAGCTAGTTGCTTATAAACGTATAATATGTCTCTTTGCTACTTTCAGACACTAGTAACGATAGCTGATCCAGGAGGAACGAAGATTGATCTGAGATTTAGTAATGCAAGTGAAGGCTGAATTTCTGTCGTTGTTGCACCTGTTCTAAGATTTGCAGACTGTGAGTATCATTAGCATTCAACAAAACTAAAGTTTTAAGATTCTTGTCCTTCGACTAAACATGTGATTACATTTTGTTTTATTTAGATCTCGAGGACGATGCCAGGATAGAGAAAATCGGGCCTCCAGAAAAAGTGATTAACGAATTTGGGCCGAAGGTAATCGGACAAAACGTAGAAGGTAAAGTGATGAATAGTGAAGTTAAAGAATATTCAGGACGAAAGTATTACCAATTCGAGTTAGAACTTCCACATTGTTTGATCACTGCAACTGCAGCTGGAACCGTCTTTACTTGTTCAGCATACTTGCAAATGGTAACTTATAACCCTCTTAGTCTGTTATATTTTTCATAGTCTTGCAACGCAAAGTTGTGTTTATGAAGTCTGAAATATAACATTAATGTGTCGATATTTGCAGGTCGGCAAATAAAAGCGCAAGTCAATAAATAATATATGTATATCAAGTTTTTTTAAACAACAAACGTATAATAAAAACAAACGAAGTAGCTTAATTTACGCTTTCATCTACTTTCAATCCGTACCACTTTTTGTCCAAATGTATGTATCACCATAAATGTAATTATCTAATGGATTGAAGGCCCTAATTGGGCTACTTTAACCCGTTTGACTAACTTTTTTTCGCTTTTGAAATATAACATAACATAAAGTGAACCATTCATAAGAAAATGAGTCCAAATTGCTACATGCACTCAAATATGTTAAATTTACTATAACATGTTGTTCGCCAAAACATAGAAGGAAAGAGATTTTCACATGGAATTAAACTGAAACCGTTACCAATATTACATTATGCTCTGGTTCAACTCAATTGTGGCAGCGTTACTTCTATATCAGTGGCAAGTAAACATTAAGAAATAAGAACGTGTACCGAGAAAACTTAACATATAATTTCATAAGTGAAAGCATAGTAAAGCTATTTGACTCACTTGCTTGAGCAGGCACATATGAAACTTTATCTTGATTGTCCTCTTGTATTCACGACATAAGAGGGGATATGAAAGTTAAAGAAGATACCTTATGGATGGTGTAACTTGGTTGTGGGTGCTTAAAGCAAAGCAATGGAGATCGTGAACAACTGGCTACAAACTTTATGAGCAAACAACGTTCTTTAGGCTCAAATTCTCTTAAGACCTGAACCAAGGTAAACAAAAAATAGCAATAAACAAATATGAAAGCATTTCTCTAGTACACAAACAAACAATACAAAAGGTGGCTTCATGCAAATAAATTAAAAACAGTTTGAAAGAGAACAGCAGCAACAGCAAAATTCAATAACTGGCTTTCATCAAAGAAAAAGAAGAATCAGATAATAGGTAAAGCAGCATTGATATCGAGTGTATACCTCCCAAAAGAGCTTAACCGTCCGACTCCCTTCGATCTAACCACCACTATACTTTGTATTACTCCGTAAATCATCACTTATCTATTCAATGGTGTTAACCACCACTATACTTTGTATTAATCAAGTTATCACTTATCTATTTTGGGGCGAGTCTTGAGTTGTTCTTGAATGTTTAGAGGTTACTGATGAATGGATTATGTGTGTTTTCTTAGAGATCTTAAATGTTATAATTGTGCAATTATTATTTGTAACTGCTTTGTAACTCCTGTGTAGATATGAAGAGAATGATGATCTACATTAAAGGGGCGTAGGGTTTTTGTAACTCCTGGAGACATGATGAATGAGGCAGATACAAAGGCGTGGGGTTTTTGAGGGCTTTAATGTGCCTGAGTCATAACTACTCAAAATTAAATATAGTGTACTGGATCTATATATATATATATATATATATATATATATATATATATATATATATATATATATATATATATATATATATATATAAATTTTGACGGGTATTATGTATTAAAAGAAATTCAAGCAGTTAATACGTAATAGTTAATACATTGTTTGAGTTACATCACTTATTACTAATGCATATATAAGTTATATTTAAGTAAAATACAATGAGATTAACTTATGTGGTATGGTAATGTAATAATCAAATAATCAGCATTATGAGTATTCGGCAAATTAGATTATTTAAATGCTTAACCTGTAAAATGACTAAAAAAAGATGTTCGTATATTCTTGAACTAATTAAATTTAACATACATCAAGTCATTTTTCTATGACGTATAACAATTTAGTTAACTAAAATTAATACTGTGGCATTATTATTTTGTATAAACACATAATGGCATAGTGATAAAGTATTTGACTTTCAAACAAGAGGTTAAGGGTTTAAACCTGGCTAAGTGTGTATATTTGGGTATGGCTAAGGAAGGGTCGGAAACGCTTCTGGGATTAATCCGACGAGGCTGTGTAAATATGAGTCAAAAAGGCTCGCTCTTCATGCCTAACCTAAATAGGGAAAACCACGTCCTTTTTTAGACATATGACACATATTAATATGCTTTAACAAAACCTAGTATTTTTTAGGCGATCGCCTTTCCCGAAGTACACGCACCCCAATTTACTAAACCTCTTCTCCCACTACTGTTATCATTAATATACTTTACCAAAGCCCACTTCTTCCTCTCCCACTTCTGTTTCTCATTAATATACTTTACCAAAACCCACTTCTTCCTCTCCCATTTATGTTCTCATCTTCTGGCCTCCCTCTTCTATGTTTATCATGCATGAGGAATTGGTGTTTTCCACTTTTAATTGGGGTATAGATGGTGTCAGTGTTATTATGGTTTGCGTGTTGGGTGTTTCGCCGAAATGTTGTAAATGATTGGTAAGCCATGTTGTATTTAATCATTTAAGTGCATGTCATTTGATTTATGTTTTTTCTCTAAAAATAAGCATGCATGCAACTCTAATCGGGTTTGATTGACAATATGCTTAATTTTGTGTTGGAATTTCCGCACATGGTTAGGGGTCTTTGATTATGATGGGTTTTTGATGTGTTATTATGTACTGGATATGGATATAATTAATGGGTACTATTTTATTTGGTGTTTGAGCTTTATTGTAGAGCTATGTATTTGAGTTCGTGTTGCTTATTAAGTTGTTTAAGCTTTATTGTAGGTTGATTGTGGGTACTATTATATTTGATTAGGGGGTTGGTGGGTTCTGATTTATGTTGTTATTGTTGTTTGTGTTGAGTATTAAGTTGTTAAAACTTTATTATAGGCCTATGTGTTTTAGTTCGTGTTTCTAATTAGGTTGTTTGAACTTTATTGTAGGCTGAATGTGATTGTTAAACTTGATTTGTATCTTGGCGAGGCATCACGAAATCGTGTTTGCAGCCATGGCGGGTTAATTGATCTTTGTTAAGGCTTTGCTGATGCTGAGCTACATTATATTACGTTTTGTGTGGCATTTGAAAGGGGCAAGTGGCTTAGGAGGGTAGAAGGGCATCATGTTTGCTATCTGCCGTGTCTTAGGTACCTTTTTAGCCATGTCGCGTCTGCTTAATGCTACTTTTGTTTTAGGGTGGTTGATGTGAATATCTTATGTTGAAATTGTTTATGATGACTTTTGGTTGCAATTATAATTGGTTATAAGTGATTCATATCTTAGCTAGGCATCACGATATTGTATTTGCAGCCATTGCATGTTGAATACTTTTGTTTGGTAGTGCTGTGAGGGTGATTTACAATTTTTTAGGTGAGCGCCTTTACCGAAGTACACGCACTCTAATTTAATAAATATTTTCGTCTCCCACTACCGTTTTAGTGTTTTACACTTTTGATTGGGTGTTATTATCTACTGGATGTGAATATGAATACGCGTTTGAAAGGGATAAATGGCTTGACAGGGCATCACTGCATCATGTTTGCCGCTGTCGTGTCTTAGGGTACCCTTTTAGCCATGTCGCGTCTGCTTAATGCTACTTTTGTTTTGGGGTGGTTGATGTAAATATCTTATGTTGACATTGTTTGTGATGACTTTGGGTTGCAATTATAATTGGTTGTAAGTGACATGTATCTTGGCGGGGCATCACGATATCGTGTTTGCAACCATAGCGGGTTAAATAGTTTTTGTTTGGTGGTGTTGTGAGGGTGCTTTACAATTTTTTGGGTGAGCGCCTTTGTCAAAGTATACACACTCCAATTTACTAAATACCGTCGTCTCCCACTACCGTTCTGGTGTTTTACACTTTTGATTGGGTGTTATTGTCTACTGGATGAGAATATGATTAATGGGTACTGTCTTATTTAATTAGGGGGTTGTTGGGTTCTGAGTTATGTTGTTATTGTTGTTTGTGTTGAATATCAAGTTGTTTGAACTTTATTTTAGGCATGTGTGTTTTAGTTCGTGTTGCTTATTAAGTTGTTTGAACTTTATTGTAGGCTGATTGTGATTGTTAAAGTTGATCCGCATCTTGGCGGGGCATCACAAAATTGTGTTTGTAGCCATGTCGGGTTAAAAGATATTTGTTAACGGTTTGCTAATGTTGTTCTGCATTTTTTACGCTTTATATGGCGTCTGAGAGGGACAATTGGCTTGGCAGGGCATTACAACATCGTGTTTGCAGCCGCCATGTCTTGGGGTGTCCTTTTATCCATTTCGCGGCTTTGGGTTGCAACTGTAATAAGTTGTTGGATCGTTTATGGTGAAATCTGCCCATATCTTAGCATGAAACCGCCAGGTTGTGATTGCAGTCTTGGTGGTCAAATATCTTATGTTAGAAAGAAACCTAATATTTATAGACAAAATTTATATTGTTGCTGGATCATGAGCGTTGTAATTGACCCGTATCTTGGCACGACGGCATGAAAGCGTGTTTGCAGCCATGACGGGTAAGTTGATGGATTATTTGTGGTGAAATCTTCCCATATCTTAGCGTGTCACCACCAAGTTGTGGTTGCAGCCATGGTGGGTCGAATATCCTATGTTAAAACAAAACCCACTATTTATAGACAACTTTATATTGTTGCTAGATCATGAGCGTTGTAATTGACCTGTATTTTGGCAGGGCGGTACGAAAGCGTGTTTGCAGCCATGACAGGTCTCATACCTGTTTATCTGGTCCAACGCTTGCATGTCTGAACTAAATAGTTTCATTCTTGGAATTTCTTGCGCTCGTGTATTTGCGGGGATCACCAGTTTGTCTTTGGCCTGTCGCCCTGATTTCTGAAGACCTGCGTGTTTCACTTCGTGTTGCTTATTAAGTTGTTTGAGCTTTGTTGTGGGATTTACATATTGCAACTGTTGTAGGTTGTTGGATTGTGATTGTTGAAATTGACCCATATGCATAGGTAGAGTGGAAGTTTGTAACTTAGTTGGGCAACCTATTAGGTATGCAGCCGTTGCGTACTTCTATTTTTTCAAAACCTTTGGCTCTTATGTGTGCCAATCGATCCTTCCTATTACAATATACAAACTAAGGCGATGATGATAACACGACGCTGAGCCTTTCATCGGATCTGGAATATATATGGATTTCAATGCGAGGGAAAATGAGAATGAAAGTAGGAGAGGAATAAGTGGGTTTTGTTAAAGTATATTAATAAGATTGGTAGTGGGAGAGGGTACTAAACTATGATATGGGTTTTGTTCGTATCACATGCACCCGTTTGATAAAAATATACAAATATAAGTTGGCCCACACGATAGTGACAAAACCCTTATCATACTTCCGTTGTTATGAAGTACACTATCATATAAACGAATAGTGTTAGCACATTTCTGATGCTACATTGTGTTCGCTGCTCATTGCATACATCTAATGTCCCACCAATTGCATGCTACCGTGTTGAGGAAATGATGAATACGAGTGGTTTCAATAGAAGGACTAGAAGTTTATGACTTGGATTAGCAACCTATTAGGTATGCAGCCGTGGCATACTTCTATTTTTTTTTTAACCTTTGGCTCTTAACCAAGCCAATCAGTCTTTCCTATTACAATACACAAAGTAAGGCAATGATGATAACAAAATTGAGCCTTTGGGACAATCAATTTTACAATAGACAAGAACCAAATCAAACCTTTATTATTGGTTTGAAAGTTTGAGTGTGACAGTCAGCTGATTTATGATGTGCAACAGTTCTTGAGCAGCCTATGAGCGTCTAAAGCATGCGATACTGTATACGCACATAGGCTGCTCAAGAATAAGAGTACACATAAGCGTTTTGAGTGATAACTCTGACAGTAGTTAAAAATAGTTTGTGTATTTAGATTATATTCCCATCGAAAGTGGGAGAGGGAGGTGTTTAGTAAATTGGGGTTCGTGTACTACAGGAATAGCGCTCGACAAAAAAATGATAGGTTTTGTTAAATTATATTAAATATTAAATTTTGTCCTACATCAAACTGATGAGGTAATATGCATTGTGACGCGGAGCTCAGTAGAATGCGAGTCGCCGTTGCCTAACTTAGAGGCTGTGATGAAATATTTGAGTGTCTCTAGGGTTCGATTAAATTTAGATTATGTTGAGAGCTCTTGGCAGGGGCAAGTTTTGCTAGTTTTGCAAACCATGGCGGTCGTTTATCCTCATATCCGTCTTGCATATTATATGAGCCTCAACATAAAAAGAAGATTACTTTTACATTTCTCTTACGAGTGCTTTAACATCCGTCTAACAAGTTCGTTTACCAAAAAAGCCATTTGGATGCATCCTGACAAGCGAGGTTTTTAGATCGCAACCACAGTGGTTCTCGATTGTTTTTGTTCATGAGAATTGTGGTGATTTTAGATTGTGGAAGGGCTATGATGAATATGAACGTCTTCGAAAAAAATTTAGATCATCCGCAGTTGGCGTGGTAATTTATTGCGTTTTGCAACCATTGGCAAGTGTATATCATCGAATTGTTGGTTAATTCTGAGTTTTACTATACAATCACATTGCCAATCCTTATCTTTGCAGTATGAGTCTGGATGGGTTCGATAAGGACATGGTTTGATAAGGCTGTGATAAATGATAGGTGAAAATTATATTTCAGGAAGCATTTTCCACTTTGTAGCGTGCTTTATATGGTGTCAGTTTTATTATGGTTTGTGTGTTTGGTGTCTCACCATAAAGTTTTAGAAAATTGTTAAGCCATCACGTATTTGATTGTAGGTTCATGTTACTTTAAACAAATTGTATGCATGTCGCTTGATTTAGATTCTTTATTATTCGAATTGCGTTGCTGTTAAGTGGTTTTGCTGATGTAGGTTTAGTTTTAAGAATGTGGCATCCTGTGTTTCTTGCTTTGTTTTTAGTTTGTCTGTGACTGCTGTGCTTATTTAGGAATTGTACCCGTGTGAGGTTAATATAATGTCATAATAAATGCATTATTTCTAAAATAGGTTTTAGTTTTTTAATTTGTTATTGCGTATGTAAGGTTAAGTTATTGGGCCAGAACCACTATGAAAAAACTTAAAACAGAACTCAACCGAAACTAGAAAACATACATCCTTCATGCGTGATAAACCCAAAAGTAGAAGAGGAAAGTGTGTAGAAAATTTGGGTTAGTGCACTTGGGGAAGATGAGGACTGAAGTGGGAGAGAAAGAAACGGGAGAGGAAGTTTTGTTAAATTATATTGTGTATTTATATGGATTAGAAATTAGTAGCTTTTTGGCGGGGCAGGTTCCTAACTTAGCAGCCACGACAGATTTATCTTTTAGATCGTCCGTATCTTGGCGGGGCATGTTACTGATTCTGCAGTCATGGCGGATAAATATATAACGTTTGATTGAACAATGCTTTGATTAGTAAAATAATCGGGTCTCACTTTTGGTGAGGCCAATGTGTGGTTGTTTGCTTACTGCCTATCGGACCTAGCCGTATCATGGCATGGCATCACTATATTGTGTTTGCAGCCACGACAGATCTTTATCCCAATTTACTAAATACTTCCCCCTCTCACTTTCGTTCTGACAGGTTCCAGTACCATCGTCCGGTAAAATGAGATATTTACTAAACGTCTCCCTATTCCACTTCTGGTCTACCAAACTTCTCCCTACTCCATTTTTGATCCTCTCTCACGATGTTTGTGTTTACCACGCATGGAGGACAAGTGTTTTCTACTTTCCAGTGGGGTAAATATGGTGGCACATTTATTATGGTTTGTGTGTTTGCTGTCTTGCCTGAAAGTTTTACAAAATCGGTAAGTCGTCACGTATTTGATCGTAGGTTCATGTTAATCTGAACTTGATTTTTGGGTAAAGGGTTTCCTCGGTAAATTTTTTAAACTTGATTTTGTGTAGTTCTAATGCTTGCTTGATTGGTGTTTTCATCATGGTCGGCTGCTTTAGCTTATGCTTGGCTTTTCTATTCGAGGTTAGCTTTTTATTTTTGCGAAATATAGGCAATGATGATACTATGACATTTGTGAGATCCTTATTGATAAATATGTGTCAAATCGACACGTATCTTGGCGGGGCAACACTAAGAAAATTGTGTTTGCAGCCATGGTGTGCCGAACACCTTTTCATCCGTGTCCGCACTTGCAAATCTGAGCCATTAAATTTAGGTATCCGTCTTTATTGACCGCCCCTACGTCCATGTCAGGAGTCAACAATATCGATTTCGAGAGTGAAATTATATCTCTTTGGTTGTTGACTTCTTACTTGCACGTAGGAATGATCTTTCGAGTGTGCTAAGGGTTTTGGCACATTCACGCGTGCTTAAATATAGAAAATGACTTCTAATTCGGCATACGTGACGGCCACAAAACCCTTATCGTATATTCGGATATTACGTTGTACTTGATAAACATTGTTTACATATTATGTCCCACCGGTTGCGTGCTACAGCCATGAGGCGATGATGAATACGAGCAGGTACAATAAAAGAAGTGACCGTCTGTAACTTGGCTAGGCAACCCGTTAGGTGTGTAGCCATGCCAGACTTACACTTTTTCCCAACCTCAAGCTCTTATCTGAGCCAATCGATCTTTTTTTGGCATCGATATTTTACCATTCTTCTACAATGTAGAAAGTCAGTCAATGATGAGAACGGGAGTTTGTACCTTAGATGTATTTGTTTTCTACATACATGATGTGTACCGATTCTTGAGCAGCTTATGAGCGTCTAGAACATCAACGAGATGCCCTATGCGCGGATAAGCTGCTCAAGAATAATAAGAAATTGTATCAGCAGTTCTATTTTGAATGACAATCCCTATTTGAGTATATACCAGAAAAACCGTTATTGAGAATGTATTATTTACATGTCCGCATGTTATTTATTTTTTAAAACCATTTTAAGAAACAACATGATCAATACATATATGACTCTTTTTTATGTCTTTCTCGATAAGTCCGATTAGCTAACGACCTAAGTGATCGATTTCAGTCCTGTAGTATAAGAGCTAATAACAAAAAACTATGTGTTATCGACACAAATATCAGCGTTGTTGATGACGTGAATATAAAATACGTTGTTTTTGTTGTTGTTAGTTCTTATACTGCATGATGTAACCCAATTATCTTTACAATTAACTATACGGATGTAGCGAGAATGTATAATGTGTTCTCTCACATTCATGCACATAAAATACGTTTATTATCAATAGAATGCGTTCTAACAAAGAACACTTCGAAACCGAAGAGAACGTCATGGAAAATGATTTTGGTGCAAAACACTTTCCGCCATGTCCTCTTCGGTTTCTCATTGTTCCTTGTAAAAGCCCATTCTATTATCGACCAGTGCCTTCTGCGAATCTGTAATCGAAAGGACACAAACTACTTTACGTTGTCATATTCGGCTCCACGAGAGACTCTTATCAAGGATAAAATGTGTTCCACCAAAGAACATTGGGGAATGAAAGAGAATGGCGTGACAAGTAGTCTGATTCATATTCTTTTTGCCTCACCCTCTTTTACTCTTTGTCATTCTTTGTGCACGTTTATCTTATTACCGATAAGTAGCTTTTGTGGGGCCGAAAATCGCACCAAACAACTCACTTAGGCCTCTTTATTTGTCAAAAATTTTGCTGATAAATTATATCCTTTCGAAATCGAAAAAAACGGATAACCCCGCGCTCCGCAGCGAGCGCAAGTTAAAATCCTCCTTATTGAATAAACCCAGGTGCATGGAGAATAGTTGACATAAAAAGTATAAACCCTACGATATTCATATATACATAGCCACGTTTTGCAAAATCATGAAATGATAGGATATCGAGTTAAATATATGACTTTTTTCTATATGTTGTTTGATAAGAAAAAAAGATGTGCATTTGGTGACGTATCAAAATATGGTCAAAAGAAAAAATCTCTAGGATCTTTTACACATTTAGATTAAGCGAGGGAGATATGGATGTATGATATTACGTAGCGTTTGATATGATGTAGCGAAAGTTGGAATGGAAACGGTTATTACGATTGAATGAAAAAATCTTGTTTGTTTACAATTATACAATGTAAGGCTTCATTATAATGAATGACTCATTACATCAAAAACTACCATTTTCATTCCATAGGGGCCTCCTTTTTTTTCATTACGTCCGTAATGTAATCAAAATTACATAAAAGTCCACCGTTAACTAACCACATTAAATATACTTCTTATTAACTATGGACATTTTAGTCTTTTTCTTATCGATTGCATTGCGTCCTTTCATACCAACCAAACATTATTAATAAGGGTAATGAATTATTACATTACATCATTTATTCCATTGCGTCGCTTATTCCATTCATTTAATATTTCATTACATCCTACCAAACGAACCCTTAATGTTTTTTTCTTTTTTTCTCATATTCAATATTTATGTGTTAATTTACGTAAATATTGTCAGGTAACAAACTTGGTCGAAGCATTAGTGTCACCATTCAAACCCAAATCCATATAAATGAGAGCTATTAGAAGATTTGTTGTAAACATCTTTTATGAAATCTTGGTCTGTTTTATGGTTGGTATGATATTTGTAGAAAATTATAACATGTAATTTATTCAAAACCTTACACAACTACAAATCAAGAGTTATACGTAAATATTGTCAGGTAACAAACTTGGTCAAAGCATTTGTGTCATCATTCAAACCCAAATCCATATAAATGAGAGCTATTAGAAGATTTGTGGCAAGCATCTTTTATGAAATCTTGGTCTATCTGTTTTATGGTTGGTATGATATTTGCATAAAATTCTGACATGTAGTTTATTAGACGCATGCTAAATAAAAGAGAAAATATTAAATGTGTGAATTTTTTTATTATTTATTTAAAAGAAAAAAAGTTACAATAGTTATAAATCATTATCAAAGTGTGAAATGGAACCAGATAAACACAAAACTACACCACCAGAAATATAAAGAACATGTACTAGTCGAAAGATCGCCTTTTTATTAATGGTTAAACGATTATTGTAGTACAAGATTTAAGAAAGGGGTGTTAGTATCAATGAGATGACAACACTCTTATAATCAAACGTCACAAATGAAATGGACAGAATTATGGAGTATCACAGGGAGTTTTTAGAGAGATGGTTATGGTTGATGAGAATGAGGGGAGCAGGGAGGCAGAGATATAGCCATTAATAATACATAAGCGGTCCCTCAACTTTGAAGTGTCTTCAACCCTAGCAACATACTTGATAAGTTACACAATAATCCGTTGAAGCTGATTTATTCCAAAAAAGACAACCAACCTGAAAAAGCTAATCACACACTAAGCACTAAAGCCTAATGCAGAAATCATATTATTATTCAACACAAAAGACTACCTTGGTATGTTATATAGGTTGTTGAAAGCTTCGTTGTAAATAATATTTTTAGTATAGTGTTGAATTTCTTCTCATCGTCTTTAATCATGAGAAGTCTCTCGAGGCTTGTCATCCTTGATAGTGCCTCTTGTCCATGACTGAACACAGGGTTTGGCAAAAAATTAAGTGATTGTCCTCGGCTTTTACTGATGGCCATTGTGTAGCATGTTTTAACATGGGATTGTCTCTTTTTTTTTTAATTATAAATGGTAATTTGATTGCTTGGATGTGAGGGGGATTCTTGGTATTAGGGGTGTTTAAAAAGTTTAAAAAATGATAGACCTAGCTCATCTGCTTAATTCGAAACCACACAAATATGACAATCGAAGAGCGAAACAGAGGAACCTGTAACCGGAAAAACCCGCTTATCACAGTTCGGTTTTGATTTTGTTTTTAGTTATCCATGATTTCCTGAACTGAACCGTGTGTAATATATATATATATATATATATATATATATATATATATATGTAGGTTTTAACTAAATATTCATTAAATTGTACAAGCAATGTCTATACTCTATATTATTGCATTAGTTTTATAGTTTTAATGGTTTTTTACTCACCTAATGTTAACATTCAATAACGTCTGTGTATTACATTTGACTATAATGACTGTGACCCTAATATATTTACATTGAATCAATAGTCTTATTTAATCTTAACATATAATAATAATAATAATAATATAATAATAATATAATAATATAATAATAATAATAATAATAATAATAATAATAATAATAATAATAATAATAATATATAACATATAAAACAAGCTTTTGAAAACCTAATCTTGGCCCAAAAATCTGAAACAATGACACGTGGATAATCTTAAAAT
>BQNB010010174.1:0-5000 GCA_026074375.1 Tanacetum coccineum
GACTCTCATTTCATTCTTCATGCCAACAATAGTGTCATTGTCTTATAACTTTAACAATTGACCACCTACATATCTACCTTAATCCAGCCTCTTAAAAATTTAGTTCTTAATCAACATTAGAAAAAGTACACAATTTTAAAATGAAACCAAAATAGAGAAGAAAATGAAGAGTAGTAAGTAGTAACTATTCTTATACACATAAATCTTGATACAACATCAATTTTAAGCTCCTTATAACATATCTTATTTTTTTCATTTGGTTCATAACTTCATATTATAACCCAAATGATGCATGACATATGAGAAGCACAATATTTTGTTCTTATGAAGTGGAGTGGGTGGTCCATTTTATTTCTATAGTATTATTTTAATATTTATTTTGATAAAAATATGAGAAGTTTTTTATTAACATAATTCCATATTGAGCTGCTTTTCACTTTTGAGATTAGGTTTCAAAGGTATTTTAGTTTATTTGTCAAATAAACTAAGCCAAATAAATATGTATGATAATATCCATCCATCCATCCATCTCGAGTATAAACCTCCGAGACACAATAATTCACTTCAATAGTTCATAAGTTGGTCAACAAAGTTTTACACATGATATTCCTTTTGGAGGGTATCAAGACAAGTAGTACTATTTTAAGTGTTTTTAAGAGACAAATGCATACCTGGACAGTTGATATATAACTGCCAATTTGTGTTTCTTTAACTTTGAGTGTAAAAAGAATCTTCTTTTCTAGTTATGATGCATGTGCAAACAAAGTAATTTACTATTCATAATTATGTTCCTAATAGTATTTTTTTTAAGGCAAAGAAAGGCTTATAAATTCCTAATAGAATTTTTATTACAGCCTTTAAATAAATCAAACTAAGTATACTACTATTACTTGCTAATTGATTTCTCTTATTTTTTTTAACGAGAACATACTTTCTTACCATATTTACTAGATTATCTCACACGTTTTAAGTAAGAACTAAATCCGGTTCAAGAACTTCTCACAATAGAGTTGTGAGTATTATTGAAACACAAGTTATTTGGTAAATGATTTCTCCTATTGAGTCAAGTTATTTTGCATACCACTTTTCTCTCAAATACCAAGGGACACTTTTGAGCCGTTGATTATGTACGACCAGATCAAATGAAAAAAAACACGGAAGGGCCATTCTTGCCAAAGTTTGAAACATGACAGAGGGACTAAAAATGTAAATATGTAAACTACCTCAACTACTCCCGATTTCCCAGTCACAAAAAACACATAAATCACACACATTCTCTCTCGACACGTCAAACCATAACAAAAAATCAAAAAATTTGCACAAATTAACAATGAAAATCACGAAATAAACACAAAAATACACAAATTAACCCTCGTCATTCCCAAAAAAAGACCGATTTCAGTATCAGATTGATGATACTGATGCTATGTTCAGATGACGTCATCTGGATATGCTGCTAATTTGGCTAGGAAGAAGGCTATTGTCTCACTGCCTAGTAATAAGAAGCTTGTTAGTTGTTATTAAGCTTAAAGGTTGTTGTTTTTTAATTTCAATTTGACCTAATTTTTGTGATTTTTTGGTCAATTTTGTGTTTTAGGGTTTTGGATGTGTTTAGAATATCTATTACTGATATCAGTTTCAAAAGTAAGTCTTATCGGGATGTGTGTTAATGATTTTGAAATGAGTAGCTAATTGTGAGAGTAGATGTTACTATGGAGTAAATTTTTAAGCTTGGTTTTGAAATGAGGTTTATTTATGTGTCTGGAAATGTAAAATTGTATTGAAGCTCGTTGATTAGTGTTTGATTAGCCTGGATATGTATGGTGTGTTTTCTAAGGTGTTGTTTGATTAGTAGATGCTACTTTAGAAAAAAAAATATGGTGGGATTGCATCTTTGTGGCTACAACTGCCCCCCCCCCCCCCCCCCCTCCCCCCCCCCCCCCGCCACTGTTTGTCTACAAACTAACTATATTGAAAACAATAGGAAGTCGTCATGTGCAATCAGTGCAATGGTGCAAAACCTATTACCTATTTGTTTTTATTAGGAAAGGAACAACTTTTCTGTAAGCAGTTTGGTACATACGTGCTTCTGTCAAACTGCTTGTTACAGATGAACGGCTTAAATGTTGTATGCCTTCTTTTAACAGTCCTAAATGTTTTATCTGCAGGGTATTGTTTTCAACACAATGACTGAACCGCATTCTGCAACTGCTATTAAACTAGCCAGCCAGCTACCCCTTTCTCAGGATGTTCCATCTTGTTATGGTACCATCCAGAGGCCAGCTGCGACTCAGAAGCAGTTCACTTATGGGAATTGCACAAATGCAGCGTTTAGTTATCCAGTAGCAGAGAAACTGATAGCTGCAAATTACTCACCTGTTTTTGTTCAAGCTCAAGCTCCATCTGATAAATGACTTGCTGGTTTTGCCGCTAATTTTCTTATGGGTTGTGTGTCCAAAACCGTTGCTGCTCCAATTGAGCGTGTGAAGCTTTTGATCCAAACCAAGATGTGATGCTCAAGACTGGACGTCTTTCTCAACGATACAAGCCATTGGAGATTGTTTCTCTAGAACGATCAAGGATGAGGGGTTTGTGGCGTTGTGGAGAGGAAAGACTGCTAATGTCAATATGTCATTCGTTACTTCCCTACTCAGGTACACTATCTTTGAGCATACAAAAGATATAATACTTTATATCAATGAGCCTTATAAATTATACTTGGTGATTAGTGTATACCCAAAGTTATTATGTTTATAGCTTCTGCTGTATACATAATGATATGGGTAAAAGTTACATTTCGTGTTAACCCGGTTCAATTATAATAACAATCTGACAACCAAAAGATTCGTTTAAAATAAGTTGAATCAATGATACAGTGATATTGGTTAATTGCGGTGTTTGATTTTAATGTTATTATATCTTTTTTGTGAATTCTTTGTCTTATTAATGGATGTTTTTACTTTATCTGTTGTTTTCTAGGGTGATTCGTTGAATAATTTAATGATTTGGTTATAGTATAGTGAGGTTTCTTCATGATTTGTGTGTTTCATAAAGAATATCAGTGATTAACTATTATTGTTGATGATAATTTTGTACAATTCTTAGTTTAATTATTATCCATAGTTCTGGTTTAGTTCTTTTAGATAAAAATGAGTTCTAACGTGTATTAGCTTCTGCTCCAAGATAACCATCAGTTTACCTACTCAGGCACACTATCTCTGAGCATACAAAACATACAAAGGCAATATTCACAGGCAAGAATTTATAGATCGACAAGTTAATGTCGAAAGAATTACACATTTTGTTCTTAATTTTTTCTTCAATGATGCTCAATATACTTGTGGTGAATCTCTGTACACTTTTAGTATTTCCAGTCTCCAGATAATGCGCCTTTTCTGATCTTAATGTAGGGTACGGTGTATAATAGATAAAACATTTCCAGTTGAGCTTATTTGATAGTTGCTAACCTTTGCTACTACTGTCAGATGTCGCATCTTTGTACAACTTCTAATGCTGTTAAATCAGTTATCACCTTAGGCGGTCATAGATCTCTGAATTAACCTTATATCCGAGTTTGGGTACGCAGACGATGCAAAACCTCATCTTGAGAAACACTCATATCTAATATACCTTTGGAATCATAATGGGGAGACACCTCTTTATGTTGCTGCAAGGTTTATAAGTTTAATCGAATGATCCAACTTGTTTTCACGTACACCCATTGTGCCACACTGCCTCTAACGCTTGTTGTTTCAGAAGCCACCTCTAAGGTGTCACACTTGTGTCGTTAATGCTATGCAAGCTGCATTCAATCATACCAGCATATATTACTAATGTGCAATTTGTTTTATTTGTCTAGGCTTTTTGTTAGCTATGTTTTTAACCTTCTGTTAGCTGATTTAAAATGCTATATTTGCAGGTAGAGAGCATAGTCTTAACTCCTAAGCATTATATCAATGCTCTCTAGTCCTAACGATGAATCCCCTTCTAATGTGGATGCGTGGTAACTATTATATTCTCTCTTATGTTTGCTAATGGTGGCAAATTCAACCTATTTGTTTAAAAAGGGATAATTTGGGTTGCTTTTATCTCAAACCTGTCAAATGTCTACCAACGTCTTAGAATGCATACCTCATAAATCATTTTTATTTGAAGAGTTAGATTGTTGGCTTTTTCTTCAAAAGATTCCACGATTTATTGAACAACCAACGTCACTAAAGCCAGAAAGAGTTGCAACACGTTTGTTCAAGTGTTGGACTAGTTTACCAAATTGTCATTAATGCAACCTTTACTTTGGTTGGTTTCTTTTGTATAAAGCTACTAAAAGGGGTCTATTCGAAGAAAAATACTGTGTATGGTGTAGTGAATACATTCATGAAAATAGAAGGCCAATAAATTATATCTTAGATTACGAGTATATGCTATCTATTTACTTTTTTACTTATGGGTGTTCATACTTTTTCACAAACATTAAATAGTATATTCAAATTTTGTGTATTTTTGACTGATCTTAATAAAAAAATACATCTTAATTGGGTTGTTATTAGTTTAATTTTGCTTGAACCGCGATTGCTGTTTTACTGTATTGTATCATAGTATCACTTGTGATATTTTAAGTTTACGAGTGTAATTGTACTTATTAGTTACACTATTTAGCTTAATTTCGCTTGAACCACAATTGGATTGATGTGTTTTGTTGATGTGATTGCTTCATGATAAAGTTGTATCATTTGTGATATTTTAAGTCGATAGTTTACAATGTTTATTAGTTAAGCTTTATTACATGACATATCTAATATCACTTGTGATATTTAAAAAACAAATAAGTATGCTATTTAACCTTTAGTATCATCTATGATATTTCATTGTTTTGTATATTTTTTATATATAATTACCTATGTGTTTTCTAATATTTTATACTTTTCAGGTACTAAATGGTTTTTGTGTCTTTCATCGCAATAGACAAGCACAAGAAATGTTTTACTGTTGGTTGTGCTTTT